>BMAT01002205.1:135654-145936 GCA_019649035.1 Elysia marginata | reverse complement strand
GTCCTTTTCAGGACCACCCTTCCAAGTGAGATTGCCGTGACGTGGCGAAAGGGCTTGCGTGTCTTAATGAGACCAGACTAAAATCTCACCCCCTCCCTACTCTTATTCTTTTTCTTACTCACAAACACTTTTTCTCCATCTATCTAATCCCCCCCTCTCTCTCTCTTTCCACCTTACACCCACAAACACTCTTCCTTTTCTCCTCCGTCTTTTAGCTTCTCTCTCTCTCTGACTATGTCTCCATCTCTTCCTTCCCTCTCTCTCTTACTCTGTCTGTCTCTCTCTGTTCTCTCTCTCTCTTTC
This sequence comes from Elysia marginata, assembly GCA_019649035.1. Taxonomy (NCBI): domain Eukaryota; kingdom Metazoa; phylum Mollusca; class Gastropoda; family Plakobranchidae; genus Elysia; species Elysia marginata. Next base: position 145,633 of record BMAT01002205.1, on the reverse strand, counting down.
TCTGCCTGAGTTTTACATTTATTTCCACGCGAGGTCCAAATTTTAGTAAAAAATACAAAGACCCGGAAAATCGGGCAAACCCGGATAATCGGGAAAAGATGCCTTCTCCCGAAATTTCCCGATTTAGCGGGTCCGACTGTACTTGCTTATGGTTGTCAAAATTACATTTTATAATTAAAAACTTACTTTCTGAACTACTGAATCTTCTTGTAACATATAAATTTAATGATATTTATAATGAATAGTACTTTAGTAGCATTGCTATAAATATGGCTGACAAAATTACAGATCTATTGCTTTCAAAACTTACTTTCTGAGCATCTGCGACGCTTGTGATGGAACTGAGAGACTTATGTAAAGACTTCAGGATCCCCATGATAGTAGAGTCTGACCATCTATCGGCAAGACTTTCTGCAGTCAAACAATCCTGGCGAGTCAGCTCAGTGGTGCCAGCGATGAACTCTTGGATGGCTGGGAGCAGAGATGGTGGTGTACTGGCCACATCACCACTTGCTGGCTGTGCTGTTATTGCAGAGCTCTGCAAAGATCTTTCATTTCCTTCCGACTCTGTGGAAGGTCTGTCTCCAACGTTCAAATCAAGGCTGCTGCTACTGCCACTTACATTTCCGGCCGGAGATGCGGTAGTGGTGGCAGCATTAGTCGCCTCATCAGCCTGACTCTCCTCAGTGACTAAACCATCAGTGTCTGCATGGGAGTCCCTTGGTCTAATAATCACCCCAGACCCGTGTCTTATCGTCTCAGAAGGCTCCTCACTCACTACCATCCCCACTGGTCCTACGGTCACAAGATGCTCATGTCTAATGGTCACTAAACGAACATCCTGAGAAGGCTCCTCACTCACTATCCCCACTGCTGAATCTGCACCTGAGGACGAATGACCTCCTGAGGTCGTGGCCTGCGGCTCCGACCCAGGCGGCTCAGTTGGATGCTGCACCACAATGACATCCTGCTCATCGGTGTCATTGGATGGGTTCTCTTGACCACTTATAATCACATCATCCGATGCATTACTCTCAACTGTGATCACACTTGCCCTAGAATCATCACTATCAGCTTCTTCCATTGTTCTCATCAGAAGGTATGGGATCATCTGCAACTAAAAAAAAGAAAAATATATAAAAAGTGATCGTCAGATTTCTGTCTCTACTCCTAGTCACTTACCATAGTTCCTTACTAGACTAGTTTCAATTACTTTTTAACTCTTTTTGGTCAGAATTTTTCCCGCACCATGCAGGAATTATTTTTTCGCGCCTTTCAACAAAGTTGTCTACTCTCAACTTTTTTTTACCATAAGAGCGGTCTCAGAATCACCTATCCCTCTGTCTATGCTGCGAGGAAACTTACATCATTTGTCAAAGTTTGTACACGGTTTGCTTCATTGGTTGAGCTTTCTTAGTTATGGTATATACAGAGAGAGTTAGCAACACTAACACTAGTGACAGCGTTCTTACAGTCAAGAGTTAACTCATTCCCTACGTAAATTTGTTCTCATTTTGACGTAATTTTTTTACAGCCTAGCCATTTTACTTGACAGTGGTGCTAAGCAATCAACTATTGTTCCATGTATTTTCGATTATTACAATACATGTCATGTTGCATATCAAACTGAAGGAAATTGAATGGAAATTCAGAATAACATATTATTTGTGGGTATTGAGTGTGTTTTATATGATAGGTTTTATGTAAGAAACCTGAAATTTAAAAAAAAAATAGATCTACTCTCGGGTCTAGATTCTGTATCTTCATCTAGTTCTAGATCTAAATCAGACTCTTCATAGAAGCTAAACTCACCCTGACTAATGTTATCTAGGATATCATTGTAGGAAATTCCTAGCCTTGATAGCAGTAAACCTTCTGGATCTAGTTATCTCATCTAACTGTTTGGGGCAATGCCAACTCTATAGATCTAGATTATATAAAAACTGCAAATAAAAAGATCAAACACCTAAAATACCGATGAAAATCGATCTCAATGCTTGCTGAAATGTAAACAAACAAAAGCAAAACTGAAACAAACTATGCCAGATTTTTTGGCATCTCTAAGTAGTCCTAAAAGCCAAAGATATTTTGGCGTCTAGATTAATATTAGACGCTTCGTAGTCTGACGAAAATCTGATCGTCTAATATTAGACGCTTCGGAGGGAATCAGTTAAAGATCTAGACTAGATCTAGAATCTAGACTGGTTCTTGTTCTCAGTCAGTTATTTCAGTAAACAGTATTTAGTGCTAGATCTAGAATCTAGAGATATGGTCCATGTTGCTAAGTCAGACCCTTTAAAACACAACTTTCTTATCCATTGACATTGTTTCCAAATAGTTCTAGGTCTAGAATCTAGTTTCTAGATTAGATCTATCCAGAATCTCTAAGATCTAAATCTAAAATATTTATCCATGTCACCTTTTCTGCTTCATGTTGATATTGTTCAGTCTTTGAATCCGTCAGGGCTGGATGCAGTGGTTAGAGAATAGAGATCAAATAGATCTATAGATTCAAATAGATCTATTCTGGATCTTCAAGAGCCAAGCAGGACGGAATTTTGTATTTATTATGAAATAGATCTATTTATCTACAGAACGCTTAAAGGCTAGAACCTAGATCTAGGTAATTTGTGTTTTAAAAGATTCGAGACCAATTGAGATTTAGAAAGAAACAAAAACGCAGCAAATTGGAAGTAAAATAGAAGGAAATTTTCCGCGTAGGCCCATCTGAAATCCCATAGAAATCTGAAAATCCCGATAAAACAACCTTGACATTAACGTCACTATATAGGAAGTGTGTTCTTACAAATCACGTAGTGCATCTTGATGAACCGGAGGGCGGAGGCCGGTCTTGAGGCTATCAAAATCAGAAAACTGGGTCGAGAAGGAAATCCATGCAGAATTTATACCTGTGCAATAGCTTGTCGACTTGGTTTTTGAATTAATAGTATTTGGAACAGTGACACAGTGATTTCAGGGAGGCTAATCCAGGCCTCGACTACCGGGTATCTTAAGACAAAAGTAGTGGCGACATGGTATACATTGTATAATTATGCTAGTTTCTCTAAGTGGCAAGGCGGTGGGTGCAGATGCATCTATAAGTCGAAGGTTTGAATCGTACCAAAGACAGACATTTCGGGCATTTCCACTAGAAAGCCTACGTCTATCCAATATCCACTGCTAATTTCATACCTTTAAAAATCTTTCAATCATTAGTTTTTACTTACTATTAGATGTAAGTGGCAGTTTTGTTTTTCGAGTTTGTATCAATAACCTCTTGTTCCAATGTCTTTTTTAAATGTAGGATAGTCTTCAACATTAATATTGGTTCTGTAAAGGTAAAATCATATAATTATAGACCTTTTTGAGCGAAGTGAAGTTTTATAAAATACATTCTATCTTTATACTATTATAGTGAATGTGCTCTAATCTCTATACAATGTATATTTATGACGTCCAGCCCAAAGTCCGTCAAAGATAGACTGAGAGAGAGGCAAAGAGCAGTGACAGATATACAGACAAAGAGATAGAAAGAGGGGGAAAGAGAGAGAGAGAGAGAGAGAGAGAGAGAGAGAGAGAGAAAGAGAGAGAGAGAAAGCGGTGAGCACGTACTTTGATCTTAACGAAATAGGACACCGTCAATGCTCTTGTTCTTTAGAACATACGGAATTACCCAGAGAAAAATGTATTTTGTGGATGTGGATGTACGTCTAGGTACCGCTTCTCAACAGCTAGAGTTCGTCTTATTTTTTACCCAATGTCATGGAACACTATACACTCAAGTACTATACCACAAGCAAGGTTTTATTTTGAAACCCATTGAGTACGGGTAGTACAAATCAACGTCTAGTTAATCAGATAATTAAAAACAATGATATATTGATAGGTTGGTGAGCAGACACATATAAAAGAAAATTGTTGGATATATGGAGAGAAAGTAAGAGACGGACAAAAATAAATAAAGCAAGAAAGATACGGCGCAGACAGAAAGGGAAAAAACTTGTGGGTGGAGTTTTCAGAAAGAAAGATGGGCTTCTCGAAGCAAAAAGAAATGAAGAGAGAGAGAGAGAGAGAGAGAGAGAGAGAGAGAGAGGGAGAGAAGACTAATAGGGAGACAGAGAATACAGATATGGAGAGACAGAGTTAGAAAGCCAGGAAGAGAGATAAAGAGAGACAGAAGGACATAGAGGAAGAGACATTGAAAAACAGACAGAGAGAGAGAGACAGAGATATGAAGACGCGGTGGGGGGATAGAGAGAAAGAGAGATGATAATGAGGTAGACTGAAAGACGGGGAATGACACAGAGTGGCGATCTGTTCTGTGAACGTCAACTCTTGCCCTGTGTTATACTTATAGTACAGCTGAATATTGCGCTCCTGAGTGGACTAGAAGCCCGAAGATCAAACTGGCTGATGTTAAACTGCGTGAATAGATGAGAACAATTGGGGGCTGTTTGAAATCAACGCCGATCCAGTGGTTTCCTTACCATAAGCTCAGTTGCACCACCCTACATCAGAAGAGAAGATGCGGCACAGAAAATGATCAAAAGAATAGATGACATGGCAGAATACATATCCTTAAAACAAATATACAAGAAGACTGAGGTCAAGAAACCCCTACTACAATGCAAAGATTGAAAACTTTAATGCAACAGAGGAATGAAGGAAAGAATGGGAAAATAACGTTCCAACAGGTGGAAGCATAATAACTCATCCAACTCAACCTCTTCCTGGCTTCACAACCTTAAAAGGAAAACACTGGGTGATAACCAACCGACTTCGGACAAGACATGCAAAGACCGCCTGTATGATACATCAGTGGAAACTGAAAGGCTCTCCAATGTGCGAACAATGAAGCAAGGCTCCTGAAAAAAACAGATTACATTGTTTTAAACTGCCCGGTTACGAAACTAGATGGTGGGTATGCAACAGTCCATAATGCTGATGAAGATCTGGTAGCCTGGATCAACAAACATAATCTGGGGGTGTAGCCATACGATACTAATACTACACAGAGTGGTAGAAAGACAGGAAAAGAGAAGGGGAGACAGAATGACAGTGAGAGAGACGCAGGGACAGACAGAGGCAGAGGGAGACAGACAGGAAATACACAGGCGAAGAAAAGACAGAGAAAAACAGAAAGACGGAGAAAGAGGATCAGATAGATTAAATGCAGAAATAAAACTGCGTCCTTATTGTTGTTCCTTTTACATGTAGCAGATTATGAAGAAATAACAAGATCTAATAATAGTAATATAATATGGAGACAAAAAAGAAGACCTGCCTACAACAAGTGGTCAACAGAGCACCTGTATGCCTAGACTTTGCCTATTTTGGGTGGGGGAATTCAGATCCGGGGTCAGATTTAAAATCCAATGTCATTTTAACTGACCGCTAGACCAGCGCAAATTGCCCCTGCGCCATCATTGGCCTGTCGGACAAAGTCACTGCAGAGAATCACATTCAGTGTCGATATGTCAATCATGACTTACACAAGCTACATCAGAAACCACAGATAAAATTGTTTTCACGCTATGATAAAAAGGGACTTTAAGCCACAGTGTCTCCTCCGGCAACCTAATAACAAGTACAGTTGACTTCATAACATAGTCCAGTCTTCACATTTCTGGACATATTAGATCTTTTTTCAGAAAGAAAAAACTAAACAGCAACACTGCCGTACTACCTAGGGAAAAATTGCCCCATGGGAACAAAGTTCAACTGTTATTCATAGGTGTTTTGAATTGTCAGTGTTATTTATTAATACAAATTAGATCCATAATATAAAATAAAAAATAGTTCAAATCAAAGTAAGTATTCAATGGAAACCTCCAAAATCAAAGTCTGATAAGACAAATTTCTCAGAATTCGAATTTTCCTACATGTGAGGTTTCTTTTTCCTCTTTGATTTAGTTGGATTTAAACCTAAAATTTGAAGTTCGCAAGGTTCCAACTCTCTTTACTCGAATTTTATATTAAAGCCTGCAGAAAATTTTCTTTCTAATCTTTTGCAGTTTTCCTTCTCCAAAACATGGCAGTTTTATGATGAACACTCAGTGCACAAAAATGCCTTTCTATATTCTACACAGAGTTGTTAGTGGCCTTGCATTTACGCAAGGTTAGAGAGTGAGAGACGAAGGTGCTATAGAACTGAAAAGTGGATAAGCAAATAAACCTGATCTTTTGGGTATAACTTGAATCCTCTTAATTCAAAGTTTTTCTTCCCCTAAGAGATTCGACAGTAATTTCAACCTTGATAAAATCAATATTTCCAATAGTCGCTTACTTCATACAACAACCTGATCACCTGATTCATTTTTCTTTTGTACTGTACACAGATGATTAAAAACAAAAGCCAAAAATCTAGGAAAAAAAAGCAATATGTGGCAACATTTTTTGAAAATTTTATTTGTAAACTGGTTGTATCAACATTAAGCAAAAATTTTAATTTTATCACAGTTAATCTGGCTATTATTAAGTAAGCACAGAAGTAATAAAACTAAATTCATGTACAAGTTTATGAATAAGACTATCAATAATTTCCAAGTTGTTCACAACCAATACTAATTAGCAAAATACCACAAAGTACAGTTGTAAAAAAATATCATTTAGAAGAAGAAATTTTCTTACTTAAGAAAAAACATATTTCTAGTTGTTGACTAATCTTATGAGCCGCACATTGTAAATCAGTTGAGAAAACATTCCAGATTCTGCTGGGTGAAGTCTATGACAGGAGGAAAATCCACAATATGACCATCTTTATCTCTTTCCAACATAAGATGTTGACACAAAGCTAATTCATGAGGCTTGTAGTAAAATTGTCTAAGTTTAACAACATGAATTGATTGCACAGAAAATAAAGTGTCATTAAGTTAACAAGTTGGAAAAAGAAAAAATAATAATCTCTAGCAAACTCTGATAAAACCGAGTGGAGTTTATGTTCGGAAATACAAGTTAATATATTTTAATAAGGAAGCTCACTTTCAAAATGTCAGGACAAAAAAAATCAAATCAAAATCCCATTAAAACCACAACCCATTAGTATGATGCAGACCCGCCACTCCCCAAAATTAAAAAAATCACTATAAATTATAATTGAGACAAAACGTATGTATTCGGGATAAATATAATCTGTATGTATAATCATATACCGGTACACAAAAAGCAGCAGCAATGCAATATTTAGGGGTGTCATTGGGATTTCAATTGTTTGAATATAGAAAAGAAAAACATGTAGCTGTTCATAGTACTTGTTCTACATGCTCCATGCAACACAGTACAGTACAATTCTTTTGGTACCGTACATATGATACTAATAAAATGACTTTCACTACTCAGACTATTGAAAAAAACAAAAAAAAAAAACAAATGAAAACTGGGAAATTAAATTTATTAAATTTAACCCATTGAGTTGTAGCTAGCTACTCATCAGTAAAAAAAAAAAATCAGTGTTTTTAAAATAAAAATCAGAAAATATGTACTCATTGATAGAAGAAAAATCTGTGTAATATTGAAATAGTCTGTCTGAATAGCAGGTCTGTATTATGCACTACTATTTGAAGCACCATATTATGTTGAGTATGACACCATGGTAAAAGGTATACATTAACAAAATTGACAGACTAAGGACGTTTTTTTTTCTTCTCTGCAAGTACCCATTTTTTAATGCAAAGTAAATAGGCTCTACAGAAAATTGGCAGGGCTTTACAATTACCCTGTGATTCAGAAAGAAAAAAAAAAGCAGCAACATTGCCATACTACCCAGGGAAAAATTGCACAATTGACAAACAACAAAGCGTGATTACTGTAAATATAAATAACAGATATTCCCAGGAGTAGCTAGATTAACATGGAGATCCCAGATAAACACATGAAAGCAGAACATGAATTAACAATTTCACTTGCCTTTAGGATTTTTAGAGTAACTTTGCTCCAATTTGCTTCATTGCAAACACTCTTTTTTTGTTTGACCGCATGCAAAAAGTTGCATGGATATTAATTTATGAATGTAGATACAGCAATTAAAAAAAACAACATATAAGCACTGGCTCTCAGCTCATGAGCAACTATAGATTGCTGGCGTTGAGTGGGTTAATGAAACTAGAAAATAAAAGTAAATTTGGGACAGTGGACCTTTTTTTTCTGGAGGCTGCTTATAAGGTAAATACACAAATTAATAAAAATAACAGTGTTTTTTTTCTTTGGCAATATAAGATTAAGGACATTACAATTGTTTGACCAAACAGTAGATAAAAAACTTAGATCAACACACGAAGCTTCCTCTTCTTCTTCAGTATGTCTACCAGATTGCGGATAAAGTCTATCAGATTCATCTACGCTTGAGCTGCCAGGCGTAGCAAGCACTGTCTCATATTGACTCGGAGTATGAATGACACTAACTCTACATAAAGCTTTCTTTTTCCGCCTGAAAGGTTTTCCCTCACTCACAGTCATGGATTTCCTTGCGCAAAAATCCGATCTAGAACTAGACCTAGCTGTATAGGACCTGAGAGTGATAAAAACTGAATCTACCTCATTGTTGACATTTTCTTGTAAATCGGTAAACAAGTAGCATGTAAATACAAGTTTTCAAGACATGACCTCTCTGTTTATTGTGCAGTTCAAGATATTCCCTCAAAGATATCGAAATTGCTGTTCAGGTGCATTTTTCTTGTGAGCAAATAACACGTAATACAGTTTTAGGGTTACAGTATGGTTTTCTAGCATAAAAATAAATAAATAAATAAAACATAGAAACAAACAAAATATCTGCTTGCACACCTTTGAAACCAAGCTCTTTCTTTTCCAAATGGCTTGTAAAATGTCTAATTGACCCATTTAAATGGCTTTGGTTTTAGGGGTTTTTTTTAACACTAAAACAAAAAAAATGCCATTTTTACCCTGAAGTAATTTTTATTCATTTAAATCATCGGTAAATGAGGGTGTATTCTTGTTATGAAAGTTGTTTTGGTAAAAATAATAGAAATACTTGTAAGTAACGTCTTCAAACGATTCGCAAGCCTGATAGATGAGAAAATAATTAAAAAATCCATGCAATTTCATGCCAAGGCAAAAGCACTAACTTCTGCATACAATGTGCATATAACAATGTTCAAGGGATGTAATCACTGAAGCCACAAACAACCACTTGAATTGCACACATCAAAGACATAAGGGGCATTGACTATTATTATATTATTATTATATAATATATATGTGTGTATATGTGAACTATTATATTTCTGATCATTTCTATAGATACATTATATAAACATGCCAAGCCCTGCTAGATTTTCGGCGTAGAAATCCGGCTGCATGTCGACAGCTCCAGCAGTAGTTTCAGCAGGCCGTTGGACATCGTCGATGGTGCTGATACCGGACAGAACCAGCGTCGACTGCATCCCACAGTTCTTGGCAAATAAGATGTCTGTGTCCAACCTGACATGATGAGACCAGCAAGGCAAAATTTATTGTTAAAAGGAGACAAGAACAGAAAAAAAAATGACTTGAAAAAGAGAAAAAAAAGCATAGATGCTATAAAAAAATTTATTTTAAATTTCATTGAATTATATCACAACTGTTTTGAAATAGGATTTAAAGTAATCAGTATCCTAAGAAACATAACATGTGTAATAATGTTAATAAAAACTGCACTCATATTTTCTTTGAGATACTCTCTAAGTCGTTGCGTTCTTTGTCTAGAGGAATCTCATTGGCATCATTTAATTTTTTTTTCAAATAGCATTAATATAAAAATGTTGATTTAGAGGTCCACAAAAATTGATTTATATTTCTCCTCTGGCTCCTACCTTCAGGTTCCACATGTAAAAAAAAAACAACAAAAAAACAGCACACAAAAACATTTGACAGATTTTGAAAACATCACACCCCATGCGACGTCACTAATAACTGCCTCTGGTCTTATAAAACACCCCTGCTGTAAAAAACCAATACAAAATTTAAAAAAAAAAAAAAAAAA
>BMAT01002205.1:59691-73099 GCA_019649035.1 Elysia marginata | reverse complement strand
TACCTTGATACTTGGCTAGTCCGGCCACAAGAAACCCCCTATCTGTTACCCCTGTAACCCCTCCTTTGGTACTTGGCTAAGTCCAGTCACAAGGAACCCCCTTTTGTAACTCCTACCTTGGTACTTTGCTTTTCGGTCTACAAGGAACCCCCATCTTTAACGCCTCTCTTGGTACATTGCTCTCTTGGCGTCGTGGTGTAGTGGTAGACGCTCGGCTTTCGGATCGATAGGTCCGGGGTTCGAGTCCTGCTTTCGGCAGGTCGACGTTTAGTCCTTGAGAAAGGCTATTTACACACAATTCTTCGCCTCACTCATGCGTTAAACGAGTACCCGACTATAGGCAGTGAAAGATCTTGTCAGATTGCTAGAGTGATGCGCTTAACCAGCTGCTCCTCTGTGGGTTCAGAAGGTACTTTGGTTCGGAATGGCCTGTCGGAGAAACCCTGAAAAGCGCTTAGAGCACTTTAGTGGATAAGCGCTATATAAAAACGCTCAGAAAAAAAAACCCACCTGTAACCCCCGCAACCCCCATCTTAAGCCCCTCTCTTGGTACCTTGCTTTTCCGGCTCCGAGGAACCCCATCGGCAACCCCTCCCTTGGTACTTGACCAGTCCAGCGACAAAGAACCCCTATCTGTTATCCAAGTTTGTGACTGTCTTTCTTGCCCACATGTACTAATTCGAACTTGTTTTTAGACTATCTGACAAACCAACGCTTTGGAATATGAAAACTGCGAAATCCCACTCATTTGAAACTTTCGCGAGACATTATGGGGTTATTTAAACTTTTAACTCTGATAGTGAAGTCTAGTTAAAGGCCTAACAGTAGGTTGAAGTCAGCAATTTGAGTAGCTTTACACTACGTATGGATGTACACATATTTACTTTTAGGGTAGCGTGCCACAGTGTTTTGCGCATCGGACCCGTGATCCGACGCCTGTAGGGTTCGATTCACAACTATAACTCATGTCTTAGGAAAGCAAGTGATTTACTACTATACTCGGTCCATCCATCTTCAAAATGGGTACCTGGTTAAAGGAAGTGTTTGAAATTAACGGAAAGTTCGCTCTGGAGAGTCTAGTAGGCAGCCGTGCTATAGTATAATCCTCTGTGATATTAGTTGAATTTGCTACGGTGTGTAATGTCCAGCTGAGGGAAAGGTTTAAAATATTCAGACTTTGCCAGATGGTGGAAGACTAACCATATAGTTTTTAAATTTCGGCGTTATTAGCCTACATGTAAGGAATAAGTTTGGTATAATATATGACTGTTATACCTTACCTGTAATGCTTTGTGCTTTTAACCCTACGAATGAATTACCGTGTTATCTCACGTAGATTAAGCTTTCCAATTAAATTTAGTTTCAATATCAAGTTTAAGGATGTCTTATGCGTGAAACAATTTTGCAAAGCGTTTGCTTTTTTATGTAAGCGAGTGGCCGTATTAAGCAAGTGTTTTGTTTGCTTAGTTAGAGATGTTTTGAAATACAAACAGTTGTCTTTTACGTTGTAAAGTGATTATATTTGCCCTGTTTCATAGTTCTAATTTCACAATTTTATTGACCCGCATTGTAGATAACTATGACGCAAGCCAGATTAATAATAGCTTCCACCTTGTCTTGATAGATGCGACGGTTACTGATGTTTATATTTTGAAAAAAAAATGACCGCTCTTGGTTTACCTTTTACTTTAGGATTCAAATAATACGATATTAGAGATTCGGCTTGGCATAAGTGACATAACCGCGCGTCTTTTTATAGATCTATTTATATTCTGAGTTATAATGTTGGCAACGATCAATTATTAACGTAACAGAAAAAGAAAACAATTTGACACAGAGAAGTAGCACTATCAAATTAACAGTTGTAAAGGACACAAAAGTAAGATTTTCGGTACCCTTGAACAATAGATTTTCATATGATTGTGCCAAACGAGACAGGAAAGAGAATCTTATTGTTTACATTCCCAACAAGCCGCTGCTTTATGACAAGGGGCGCTACTCTTTCATTTAACGTAAACGATACTGCCATCTCTAGCTTATAGAGTAATCTTTCTTTGACTGGCCGCTTAGTGTAAACAAGACAGTGAGTGACTGAAATTTCCTGAAAAGTAAAGACAGCATCTTCACCCGATGTATATCTAGATTACTGTCTTTTACGTTAAATAATACAGTGTGACTTATTTATTCATATGCAATCCAATTTCTGCTGGAGACAATCATCTAAACCAACTCAGACGATGGTCTCAGATCTACATGTATCTCCAAGATCAATATCTCGAGAGATTAAAGCACTTTATATGACAGTTGACACCAGACGTGAAACATAACAGAAACGTACTTAAAATAAAATAGAGGCACATACTTTACCACGATAAATTTGATAGGCCTACTAGATTCTAGATCTAAACCCGCTAAACTCAACACACAATTAAATCGAAAAATTTAGATCTATCTAGATCTAGATCTAGTAGATCAAGTCACACAAGCTCAAGTACATGATAGTTCAGCCCGGCTGCTAGCCTTTGCTTGGAGTTATGGAAAGTAAGTTGAAAATAGATCTAGATCTAGTCACTCAAAGTCAGACTGTTTTCTAGATTTATAGCTCCTGAAATAATAGTAACTCTAAGTAACAATAACACCTCTTCATATTTAGTACGGTACTAAGGAACTTTACAAGACATGTTTTACAAATCGCCGTAGATAAATACATTATTGAATTGATGATGATAATAGAAACAATTTTTGTTATTTTTCTTTGCATATGTATTGTATGTTCCCAAAAGGAGTATCATTGTCACATGGAAGCAACTAAAAATATGCATATATTTTTTGCTTTACAAGCACCGCTGTATTGAATGGTGTTTCAGTTGCTCCTAAAATATGAATTTCCATATTTATTTGCACACAATTTTTTTTTGCTTATAAAGAAGATGCTGTTAAGTTCTGACTTTTAATCCTTAAAATTATGAGTATTTTTCAAAACTATCTTAGTAGCTAGTGCCTTAAGCTAGAGTCCGTCAATTGATTTAAATTTTGTCCACCCATGTAGATTTTTTTAATTGGAAGGCCTTTTAATTTTTTTACCGTCTTATTTTGTCACTTATTACTACCATGAACCTGTTCTTATGATAATATGGTTTAGATTGAGCAATGAAAAAACTTTTCTTTTTTCTCTTCAGGTTTGGCCCAAGAGCTTGAGGAAGTTGAAGTGGATCTTCTTGCAGTAGAAGAAGAATTGCAAGAACTTTTAGCAAAACAATCCTCTTTGCTAGACAGAAGAAAGGAACTTCAGGCTTTAATTTCTGAAAGAAATAACTCTATAAAGCAAAAGAAAGCACATCAATGGGAAGGAACAAGTAATAATTATATACATTAAGCAGAATTTAAAATCATATATGTTACATTTTTGTGGATTTAAATTTCTGACCCTTTAAGTTTGCAGTGTAAAGATACGGCAATGGACCGTGAAATATGTTTTCTAACAGCCCATATGTCAGAATTCTAAATTTGAGAAAAAACTTCTAGCTTTTAAGTACGTTTGTTCCTCCTTTTTGAAATTTTCTCTATATTTTGATTTTTTTACTTGTTAGATTATCTTTCCACAAAATTAGATTTTAGGGCAACTTTTAAGATATGGAGACTTAGAAAATACACTTTGTTCAAAATCTCAAGGCCCCTAACCCATTTGAACCAGTTGAGAGACAATCAATATGTTTGTTGACATTGAGTTAAGTTAATAAATGATATAACGTTTATTTTCTGTCTGCATATATTATTATAATATTATCTTATGCATCCAATTTCAAAAGAAGAACAACTAGTTTTTTTTATAATAATAATTAAATAATTTAAAATGAAGTAATACCTGGTAAAGTTGCGAGATGAGTCATAATATGTATAACCATCCGTCAAATTTCACCGTCAGGAAACAATTGATAGAATGAACGTTCAGTATTAGCTTAATTTTCTTGTCTCCTCCCTTTTGCTATTGTTACATGAAGACATTTTCCTAACGTTGCTACTGAGATGGAAAACTAAGAACTAACATTGTCAATTGCTCTTGGTTTCAGACTTCAAATGGACCAAGGACCTGGACGAAAATCTGAAAAATGTCTTCCAGATCAGAAGTCTTCGGCCCATGCAGAGACAGACAATGAACGCTACGTTAGCCAAAGAAGACACACTGCTTATCATGCCGACTGGTGGAGGGAAAAGTTTGTGTTTCCAACTGCCTGCAGTTATAGACAAAGGTGGTTGGCTAGAAATGAATGTTCAGCTCTATGGTATTAATCAGTTCAAAGGTTCCGCAGTATAGCATACACAACGCTAGCTGTCACGTAAGATGTTAGTTAATGAGATTTTCACAGATGTTAGTTAATGGGATTTTCACTACCTGCCCTGTAGCTACGTCATGATGTAGTCGTCATGGCATCTTGTACCCAAGCTTACCCCCAGTAACAAAAGTACATTAGCGTCAATTAGTTGTTCTGCCACTGGAGGTTCTAAAAATGTATAAATTGTATGAAATAACATAAAAAGCGACATCTGTGCTGTGGGCCTATAGCCGAGGCATGATACTTATGCCTCAACCAGGTGTAAAGACTACGAATACAAATGAGATAGATGTCAAAGTTGTCACATTACAAGGTCTTTGATATTTTGAATACTATTTTCTGAACTTCCAAATGTTGAAATGTGCACAGAATTTATAAAAAAAAGTTCCATAAGAGGATGTTCAACAACTTCTTTTGATTTGAAAAAAAGAGATATTTGAGAGAGAAAAAAAGAAATAAATGTTTAGAAATTTAAAAAATTTTTTTTCTCATATGAAAGAATCCAGAAGAGCGGTTGCAAGACTCGCTTTTTCATAGCACAAACCTTAAACAATAAAAGCTTTAGATGCTTGACACCATGGCATATAAATAGTTTGATTTTTTGTTCAGCAAATTTAAGCCAATTCACACAGTAAACAGATCAATATGTGTGCACACATTAATTATTGTGAATACTTTTGTATCAAATTGGGTGATTTGTCAATATAAATTGAGGTAAGATTAAGAATTTAGATTGTGTACAATTAGACTAGTGTTTATTGATTTTTTTTTATTATGGACATAGTAAACGGCTCTTCTGTTTTTACAGGAAAACTTCAATTTGACAAATGTCTTTTTTTTTCTGAAAAAAAATGGAATGAATGATAATTTGAATTTTGCAGGAATCACCCTTGTTGTGTCCCCTCTTGTTTCCTTGATGGAAGATCAACTGATGGCCTTACAGCAGCTTGGGGTTGCTTCTGCCATGCTCAATGCTGCTTCCTCTAAGGAGGACGTGAAGTTTGTTCAGGTAACTCATTGAAGACATGCTGGACGCCATTGTTCGGCGGCTTTGCAAAACTATGAGACACATTTGACAAATGGTTTCTTTAGTTTTGACAAATCTTATTTTGCTGTTCATACTGGATATCTTGTGCTACAAAAATAATCCATAAACTCGTAAGTTCTTGTGTTTGTTGTGAGTCTTTGTCTCTTTTAACTTGTGGACACTGGCGCCCACCACATCTGCATTCGGTAAACATCTTTGTTTCAGACTGTTGCAGTGTGTAGAATATACGTTGCTATCTTTGTTAAGATTTTTTTTAAAGCAACCATCAATTTATCACAGTGATGTTGGTTTTCTGCGGATCCACCAAAATCTACAATTATTTAGACCATAGGAGAAATTTCCCAGGTTTGACAAGGTTTTCTTGACTTCCATGCGGATCTGTTCCAAGATCCACAGAACTTTGCCAGATTTTGCTAATTTGGGTCTAGTTGGCCTCTGGATAGAGTAATATTTGGTGGGTCAGGAATGATTTTCCTTCTTATCACTTTTTGTATCATCATACTAATACCACCTGTTGGTGACTAGAAAAGTCATTTATGCTTGATCGCATTTATTGTATGGTTCTCTTATCTTTTCAAAATGAAGTTCATGCAGATATTAGATTACATTAAGAAAAGACAGGCATGTATTTTGTAAAAATCGGTTCAAGCTGTTTTGTAGTTTTCTTGTGACCCATGCAAATGGGACGGATGTAAAAAAAGTATTAATTTGAGAAAGCCCCATTGGCGAAATTTATTTCTTCAAAATTCTGTATGATTTTGCTAACCTTGAAAGAAAAACATTACCTGAATAAAAAATGGGAGAGAATTTTTTAAATTTAAAATTCTATGTACTAATTACTATGCTAGCTAACCTTGGAAGAACATTATGTAATAACTAAATAAAAATAAATTTAGAAAGTTTCTATTTACTTGTACCTCTGTTCTTCCATTGAGCAGGATGAGATGGTCAGCGAACGAGCGAAACTGAAGCTCCTGTACGTGACCCCCGAAAAGCTGGCTAAGAGCAAGCGGTTCATGAACCGACTCGAGAAGTGCTATAGCCTCGGCCGACTGGCAAGGATCGTTATTGATGAGGTGCATTGCTGCTCCCAGTGGGGTCATGACTTCCGGCCAGGTAAAAAAACAGAACAGGCTGTAAAGTTATTGTTATAATCATTTACAGAGAATATTGCTGCTGGTGAGAGTCAAATTGCAGTATCTCCCGTATGGTTTTCACTGCAGATACTGTACTTTGATTGTCACAGGCAGATTGGAGTATTCACTATTTGTTGTCGAAAATATTCGGTTTTGAGTTTAACCACTATAACAGTCTAGATCTATTTTTAGATGCACCTTATTTTTATATATACCGCAAAACTGGTAATCGGGTCTGGGATTCCCTTGTCATTGCAGCTAAAAGGAAAGGTTTAAAAATAAATCAAAGGAGCTCCCCTGACCTTTTAGACAGGGATTTCACTTTTTTGCATGGATTATAACAAATGGAGTACATACTTTAGGCTCAGGGACTCAGGGTTCAAAGGGTTAATGACCTTTTGAAGCCTACATCAAAGTAAGAAGGGTTGGTTTTTTTTTTTACACTAAATTTGTTTGTTTGTGAGGAAGCGACATCGCATAGTCCAGTCCTGGTATTATGAAACCTATGGAAACAAATTGAAACAAGGAAGGGATGGCACCTGTATGGGGCAGTGCTATCATGTATTGGTCATGTTATAATCAAAGTCTACGTTTTACAAACTTGTTAAGTTCAAACTTTCTACTAAATAAATCCACTTATATAAAGTAGGTGACTTGGCTAACCATTTTTTAATATAGGCCATATAGTATGTTTTTTGTGCAGATTACAAGTTTCTTGGAATCATGAAGCGTCAGTTTCCCACTGCACCAATCCTTGGTCTGACGGCCACCGCTACTACAGCTGTACTCGATGATGTGAAGAAAATTCTCAACATCCCCGGAGCCTATTTATTCAAGGCGTCTTTCAACCGTCCCAATTTGTTCTACGAGGTTAGATGATGTGTCTGTAAGCTGGGATTTCCTTTTTGTATAGAGAATAACCCAGCGCTTAGCCTTGTGGTCTAAAGGTAGACGCCCGGCTTTCGGGCCAAGAGGTCCAGGATTGAAGCCCTGCATTTGGCAAGTTGACGTGTTCAGTCCTTGAGAAAGGCCATTTCACACGGCCATTTCACACATTTCTCCACCTCACTCATTTCTTAAAGGAGTACCCGACTATAAGCTGTGAAAGATCTTGTCAGTTTGCTGGAGTGATTTGCTTTAATTGCTGCTCCTCTGTGAGTTCAGAAGATAGTTTGGTTAATAATGGCCTGTCAGGGAAACCCATTTTCAGCGTTTGAAGCATTTTAATGGATAATTTTAGCACTGTATAAAAAACGCTCTCTATTTTACTATTACTTGACATAAAGGGCCTTTGTTACTCTACTTTTGAACCATGCACTTTTTTTCCCCTTAGCTTTGAATGAATAGCCAATGAATTTCTATTGTAAACTGAAAGTCTTAATTTTAATGGGCTGGATTGCAACGACATAAAAAAATTATTGAGTGTGATAAAATATAAGGGTTATAGTCTTCTACCTCCAAAGGCAGTCTCAAAACTTTATATTTTTCCCCAAGCAGGCCATTACACACCAGAGCACATTCAACTCATACTTCAGAGCTTTGCAATGCAGCTCAACTACTAACATTTTACAAATGTCAAGCACTGCCTTAAGCCAGTACCCATTTTACAGGTAAGTTGACTGTGCAGAGTGTGGACATATGGCTTTCCTAAGGCCATGGCGTCATGAGTCGTCGTTTGGAATCGAACCTGCAGCCATGAATGTGACGCCCAAACACCTGAGCCACTCTGCCTCACATCATGATGTGATTTTATTGTTTAATTAAAAAAAAAGAATAAAAAAGAAACCCTGAAAAAAATAAACAAACAAGCAAAATAAAACACTCTTTTCCCTACCCTTAGCAGATTTGTACCTAACTTCTTCACATATAAAATTTTCTCTACTTGATCCGTATTCTCAAAACACATTCATTGGTTTTTCTGTAAAGATGATCATCCATCCCTCAACCCTTCCCCTCTCCCCACCCTGCATATCTGAACAGTACTTTTTTTTTGTAAAATTCAATAAAACCATATTTGTATCTTTATCCTCAGGTTCGACAAAAACCCAACAGTCAAAAAGAAACGATTGATGAAATCTTTAACTTGATTCAAAAGCGTTTCCACAACAAGTCAGGTATGGAAAACATGTGTTTTTGGTATGCATACAGAAGTCATTTTTTTTAAAAAGTCAACATGTATATCACAAAACAAAAGTAGGTAACAACATATGTGAGATAGTAAATGTTTCTATCAATAGTTCCTTGTCATTATCATTATTATCATCATCATCATCATCATCATCATCATCATCATCATCACCATCAAGTTCCATGCAGTGAAGTGTTGGCAATCATGTCCTGCCACACTTCTCGAGCCCTCGTTGCTCCCAATGTGTCCATCATTCTTCCTTTGCCAAGCCACTTTGTCAGCATCTATCATCTTCTCCTGTTTTCTGCCCCTTTTACAATTTCTGTTAGCATTCCTGTTGCCATTAGTAATTCATTTTTTTTCGTCTCATCGTATGCTAAGAAAAAATGTTGCCTGTCCTTTTTGAATTTTGTTTATTACCACATTTTTGGTTGTGTTTTATTCAGTTCCTTTCAGCTTTGGTTTTAAAATAGAAGTAATTGCAATCCCAAAAACCATCACATTTCTATTTTCGGTCAGTGAACAAAGCCTTTATCATTAGTTTAGCTTGTGTTTTCTCCATCTTGTTTCACCCAGGAATCGTTTACTGCTTCTCTCGCAAGGAGACTGAGGAAGTCACAGTGGACTTGATGTCCAGAGGGATCAAAACCGGATGTTATCATGCTGACATGGATCCCAGGTCCAGAAGTAAAGTGCACCGTGATTGGCTGGCAGGAGATGTACAGGTTCTCAAGCTTTTGGTTTATTTGTTTGTGTCAAGATGTTTTACAAATTCAGCTGATTATTTAGGATGACGGTATTTAATGTAGGAGTTTCTTGCAGCGCCATAGCATCCTTTAGGTGCGTTAGATTTTCCAATAATCATGTTTTCTTGAAAACAAATTGTTTTGCTTGTTTCGGTTGGGTCTTATAACATAAAATTTGCTTGTTATACCATTGACCCAGGTAGTTGTAGCCACCGTTGCATTCGGGATGGGTATTGACAAACCTGACGTGAGGTTCGTGATTCACCACAGCATCAGCAAATCCATGGAGAACCTCTACCAGGAAAGCGGTCGAGCAGGTACACACTCTTCAACTGCTGAGCGTTTGTGAGAGGGGAAAGGGGTGGGTGGGGGGTAGATGATGCTTTTATTCTGTACTCAAAAGTGTTTGGTCAAATGTCATTTTATAATATCTGTAGAATCCTGTGTCCTCCTTGTTATGTCATTGTCAGAGTAATCAAGATACGGGGATGAGAGGCAGCCATTCATTTTATTTTTTATTTGAATAAAGACGTGCAATATAAATAGCGGCTACTACTTTTACTCTTGCTGCTGCTGCTGCTGATTACCACTACCACTACCATTACTTGTCGTTCCTGGTGGTGTCTTAAATAATGCGATAATAACTAAAGACATTCTGAAAACATTGGTATCCAAAATGTATACTTCAAAGACATTTGGCGAGGTGACTTGTGTTTGTATGAAAAGTTATGTCATGCAGAAAAACACTCAGTATTGCCTTGTAAAACTTACTAAAAGTTTTGTCTGGTATAAAAAAAAAAAAACAACAAAAAAAAAACCTTTGAATTTCTGCGGCCAATTCTGACAAAATTTATGATATGTGTGAGCATTCCAAGACTGGTAGTTTCAGCTGCGTTCAGAGATATGCACGAGGCAAAGACAGATTATCACTCACTCAGTTTTACTAAGTTTGATTTCGTCTCAACAGTTCTCTCAAAGAGAAGTAACACCTGGAGGCTTTTGTATCTTTTCAGCCTGTTATAGCCATGGGGTGGTGTGGGGCGGGTTACACCTATTATTATATATATATATTTTTTTTTATGGAATGAGACAAAAGTCTTTGTCTAATTTATAGCTGATATTTTAGTGTTAGCTTTTAAAAAGCATTATTTCATTTCTTCATTGATTTTAAATCACTATTTTGATTGAGCCGCAACTTTGAAAAACTGAAATTAGGTCATGAATTTGAAAATGACCATTTTTTTGTTATTGTCACTGAAACAGGTCGGGATGACAAGAGAGCCGACTGCATTGTGCTGTACCGATTTGCTGACGTTGCTCGTCAGAGCTCCATGGTGTTCACAGAACAGACAGGGCTGCACAACCTGCATGGCATTGTCAAATACTGCATTGACAAAGCAAGGTATTGATGCTATTAGTCAAAAAGTGACTTTCACATTTAAGAACCTAGGACTTAGGGTATTGATACAAGTATTAGTTTTTGGGGATTTATATTTTTTTCCTACCAATCTAATAATTCAAACTTTGTTCTTCCTCAACCCAAGAAGCTCTTTAAGACTTTCACTGTGAGAAACTAGAAAAAAAACCCAAAAACTTTTCAGTACATTATGCCTTGATAGATCCAATAAGAGGCTAGTACATGTTTTATTTTTGATGCTGTTCCAGGTGTAGAAGATCCGTCCTGGCCAGTCACTTTGGGGAAGTCTGGGACAGGTCTCACTGTAACAGCATGTGTGACAACTGTCAACTGGTGAACTCGAAAGGTTTGGCATCGTCTGTGGCCAGCTCTGCACTTGCCAATCAAAGTGCAATATCTGCAGTGAAAACCTTACGGGAGATACTGCACTTCGATTGGCAGGGGCAGAGCTATTGATAGTGTTTTATTTGCTTTTTTGTTTTGTGTCTGTCATTGCACAGAGTCCATGGTGATAAAATACAAAAAAAAACCCAACAAAACCAGCAAACAAATGGAAAAAAAGGCACCAAGTTCACTTATCAGATGAGATTTGGATATACAGTGGAACCTCTCAATTAAAATCAAACTCAATAAAGACTACCCTTCTTAGGTGACTTTAAATTTGAGGACATCCATTCATATGGGTATAGTAATTTGAACGCCTGAGCTAAAACCCCCTCATATAAGACCTTAGCTAGGACTAAGCTAGTTCATGTACTACCATGCTCCATGTAATACAGTACTGTAAAATACTTTTGGTACATGTTATAATAACATAACTTTCCAATGAATCTGACCTATTACTACACGGAAATAGTCATGTGACTATTCGGTTCAACAAAACGATTTGTTCCGGATTTTATTTGGGATACTGTTTGGGATGTTGTTTAGGGTCACTTTCAACAGCCTTAGTTAGACTAGATCTAGATAATTCAAAAAAAGACAACAACCAAGTTTCCATCCTTGGACTTGAACCTTGGTCAGCTTTTCATAGCATTTAATGAAATCCCCACTTTTCTTGATACTTTCTAGGTCAAAATCCCTTCTCTAATCTTGCCTTGGGAGTGGGATTGGGTGTATCGATGCTGACTGGCTTTCGTGCATCATTCGGTAGATCTAGATCTAGAACAGAATGATAGAAACGTTATCCCAAAATAATTACTTCCAGAGTGCTTTATAGCCGTGAAAGATAAAATTGATTTAAGTATTTCTTTTACACGCAAAAAGAGAAGATCTAGATATGTATATGAGCCCAAACACAAAATCTTCAGCCTAGCCCCAAGAAGCAAGGAAATTCAAGTGACACCATTTACATAGTATCTAACCCAAGCAGCACATCAAATGAAATCCGCCATTACTATTTATACCAACCAATGAAATACTACTTTTTTAGACCTATCGGCACTGGTGTAACATAAAATTAAACATGGAATGGCGGGAATCCGGAAGAGATTATTGAATGGAAACCCCCGCTGACCCCAAGACCCACGTGACATTTTGAAGATATAGGTCAAATTCATTATTAAATAAACTAATAAAAACTGACGAAATTAATTTCTGAGGTTTGGTCTGAGGTAGTTGCTTAGCAGTAAAAAAATTTTAAAAATCTGTATTTTCTGCAAAGCTGGTAATCTTCATCCCTTAGGCGGAATTCAGCCTAAACTTTCTGAGTAAACTGTAAAGGGAGTCGAAATGCCACCAAAAGCCCTTATTTTTAATGTTTTCTTTCAAAACATGCCCTTGAACCCTTTTAGATAGGGCTCCCGTCCTTTGTTTTGAACTTTTTTGTTAGACAGCTATTCCCAGCCCTGTTTCTGTTATTTTAGCAAAATTCTGTTTAGATCTAGTTTAGTGTTTATGAATGGCAGGTCTGGGCATGCTACAACTTGTGCATACTAACAATGACAATACCTACAACTATTTCGCTACAGTTGTTACAATTTTCATGAGACTGCCTCAAACCTTGTGTGTACAGGAACCCCCAAGTCAGTGGACGTGACGAAGCACTGTCAGGACGTGCTGACCATCCTGGACGCTGCGGCAGCCACAGAGCAGAGGGTCACGTCCGCCAAGCTGGTTGATGCCTGGTATGGTCGCGGACCCACAAGTTTAAAGGTAACTACATTTTAGATAGATTGACTTTGTGAAATACAGTCGGAACCGCTAAATTGGGAAACAGGAAATCCGGAAAGAACTTTGAGAATGTAATTTTTTTTTGTATAAAATTATCGCTAAATAAAAAAAATATTACCGATTGAAATGTACAAGTTCTGACTTATGTGCGAGGTCTGTTCCCAAAGTAACTTAGTTTTCCCTGTAAAATCTAAAAACATAATCAATGTATCTTGAATTGCGCATGCACGAAGAACAATGTAAATAGGAAGTTCTTAATAAATTTGAAGTTAACATATTAAATAAATTTGATGGTGCTGCCATTTGTAGTTTCCTGGGTGTACCTAAAAGAATTCTATTTATGGAACAGACATCATAGGTGCCTCACATATTTTTACAGTTCTTTTAATAATAATAATAATATATTGAATTTATATACCGCATATCC
>BMAT01002205.1:13172-44521 GCA_019649035.1 Elysia marginata | reverse complement strand
GAGAGAGAGAGAGAGAGAGAGAGAGAGAGAGAGAAAGAGACCAAAAAACGGGAAAAATGTGCAGGTAGTTAGCGCTCTAAGGTTTGTCTCGTAGCTGTAGTTTGATCCAACCTTTACATGTGAAAGAACATGAGTGTGAAAAGCAAGTGGGTGGGTGGGCCTCAGGAAACCCAACAGAAGCCGGCTGGCGCTGGCAAACTGTTCACATAATTTCTATCTTTCCGTATTTTTACATAATATATTTTTGTGCTTACAACATAATATATTTTTGTGCTTACAACATAATATACTTTTGTGCTTACAAGGGTAATAGCTACAGATAACAATTCACCGATTACCATTCATATCCGACGGTCTTTTTTCGGCCTGGCTACTCGACCGTGACCCTCTGACACCGCCATGCTGAATAGAGAACGTTGACATTACAAATGTTTTCATTGGCATAATTATGACTTTTAGGATGTTATCAGAA
The DNA here is from genome assembly GCA_019649035.1 of Elysia marginata. Classification (NCBI taxonomy): domain Eukaryota; kingdom Metazoa; phylum Mollusca; class Gastropoda; family Plakobranchidae; genus Elysia; species Elysia marginata. The sequence continues at coordinate 44,049 of BMAT01002205.1, read as the reverse complement.
CATGAGGGACACCAGGCTAGACCAAAATCAGCAAACGTTTTGACATTTTGGGTTTTGAATATAAATTATAAAAAAAAAAGATTTTTTTTTTGCCATTGAAACGGTTAAAATAATAAAACTCTAATTTTTCTCCACCATGAAATATTAAAAAAGAATTTCATTGAGAGCAATAATGTTGGAGTTCTTATTATTTAAACAGATTTGATAAGGTTGGCGCTCTAGCTCTCATCGAATAAAGGCGTCTTAAAAAGGGGTTTAAAACATCGCTACTTTAAATTTAATATAATCATGATTATTAGAAAATTATCCCGATTCAGATAAAAAAAAAACAAACCCAAAACTAAAAGAAAATTGGGTTTTCCCACTTGCAAATGAACTAACCCGAGGGAGCGTCGTGAGACATCGTATCTTTTGAAGACCAAAATTAAGAAAGTCAAAACATTAGCAAATTTCTACAACCACAAGTTAGACTTAGAGCTTAGTTAAAATTAGGTTCGTAGTTACACAACTCGACTTACATCACCCTTTAGTCTTTTTTGCAGGTCGCCTATGGCTTCGCTCATGTCGTCTGTAGACTTTTTCTCTTTCTTCTTCTTATCTTTCTTTTTCTTTTTGCTTTTCTTTTCCTTAGACTCCCTATCCTTGTCTTTATCTTTCCTATCAGATCTTCCTCCGCCTCCTCCTCCCCCTCCCCCTCCTCTTCCTCCTGCTCTCGGTCCGCGAGGAGGCGGCCCCCGCCAAGCGCCCCTCCCCCCGCGGCCCCGCATATGCATGCCCCTGCCTCGGCCCCTCATGCCACGGCCGCCGCGGCCACGCCCCCTCCCTCGGCCCCCTCCCCGGCCTCGTGATGGACGGCCGACTCCAATGCGGCCACCCCCGTGTTGCGGCCCTCCGCCCGTAGGTTGGAAGTTCCAGTTCACGTCATCCAGACGCAGAAATGCCTTGTCTTGATCGATCTTTTCTGCCGAAACGGCGTTGAGGGCCGTCTCCATACCGAGATCTAGATCCAGATCTGAAGGCGCCTTTTTAGAATAGTTCTGGTCGCGGCGAACGAGGCTCGGCACGACGAAACGGAAAGTTTCCTTCAAGGATAACTTGATGCGCTTCCAAAGTGACAAAGATTTCCTTCTATCTTTAGATTTCCTGTTCACTGGTGCTAACGTTGCGTCGCCGTGCTCCGGCTGGGCTGGTAAACCTGGGACCGGATTCACGGATGCCCCCGGCGTGTCTAACCTCACGCTGGTATACGGACAGCGTTCCTGGTACGGGGGAGGGTTGCTCATGGGCAGGTAATCTATACAAGGGAGACGCGAATCACCAGATGCCCCCCAAACGAGACTCTCTCGCATGTAGTTTATTTGCTGCAGTTTGCTCTCGTTCAATAGACCTCTAGATCCACTGAGACTATCAAAGTTTTGGGGCGCAAGACTTGCTCCTGAACAGTAGGAATCCATCGGCCCTCTACATACTTCCGGTTCCAGAATGCCCTTTTCTGGCTGGCTTGAATCGTCGTATTCATTCTCGTCATCATCGTAGTAGTAGTCATAATAGTAGTAGTAGTCTTCATCATCTTCGCCTTCACCATCGAAGTAATAACCGTCATAGTTATACTCATACAGGTCAGGCACGTGCTCCACGTCATCGAAATAATCTTCCCCGTAGAAGTTATTGCCGTCAGTGTTATGGAATTCGTCCGGGTCTTGCCCTTCTACGACCAATTCGTCTTCAAAACAGACCACTTGGCCCTCACCACCTCGACGCGGTTTACCGTCACACGGCTCGTGTTTCCCACGCGTCTTGCGTTTTTCCTTCTCCTTGCGCGATCTACGTTGGCCTCTGGCGGCGCCTCGGTGGTGACTTTTCCGTCCTCTGTGAGAGGAGTGTCCGTCGCTGCGCTTTTTGGCTTTGTCTCTGGACCGTTTTTTCTTGTACTGGCGCTGCCTCTTCTTCCCAAAGAATCCCTCCAGGATGATTTCTCCCTTCAGCTTTTTGGCTTGCTCCGCTTTCTTTTTCTCTTCCTTTTTCCTCTTTTTCTTGAAGTATTCTGTGAACATTTTAAACCAAAGGTTGTGTGAAGTTTAGAGCAACAACTAACCCTTGATTTATGCTACAAGCTTCACATTCATGCCTATATACTGACACCAGCGGTCTAAATTATTATATTGAAAAATTGTGTCGTGCCCAGGGTGAACGAGTTGGATGTCGCAATTTTCATCTTCAAAGACATTTCTTTATTAGTTTCCATATTTAAAACAAAATTCATAACATTATCAATATTTTGCGGAATAATATTATATATTTGGCTGAAATAAAATATAGAAAAAAGAAGCAAAATAGACTTTGATGAGTGAGCTTTTTTCTTATACCTAAATACTTCTAGCTATTCTAGCATATTCTAGATGCACTGGTGAAAACCTGACCTTTGTCTCTGAGCGAGAGTTTGATGAGGTCCGTGCTGTGAACTCCTCCGTCTGACGCTTCCATCCACTCGCCCGTCAACAACTTTTCTTGTCTGTCAATCATGAGAACCACATTATATGTGGATTATTTGCTTATTTCTTATAGAATTGACATTCTTTTAAAGGGGGAGACAGAAAAGTTTGTGACAAGTCACTACTATATTTATAACATAGGTAATTGTACGATGGAAAAAAATTGATCAAAACAAACTTTATCAGTGAGCTCTAGGCTTTCAAATATTTCATGCAGTCGTGAACCATAACTTCATTTTTTTTTTAGGAAAAAAAAAGGCCCTAACACCAAAAGATCAGAGTTTGAAAGTTATATGAAACGAACTGTTACAGGCCTGAGGATAATTTATAAAAAGTGAAACGAAGTTCTAATTATGGGTTGCTTATTAGAAAGTGCCAACTGGGTTGAGATCAACGGTTTTGTTTTTAAGTGTTAGTACGAAAGAAATCTACAAACCCTCGCCCGTCTAATTTCTTGCAATGGTCGCGTTGAACGCGATTAGTTTCAAAATTTGATACAAAATTTTCCAAGTTTCTTAGCATGAACTTCGGACAACTTTTTTTCAAGCTGATGAATGAGTTGTTATTCCAAGCGGTTTTGTTTTGCAAGGATAATCTGTCCATCAAGAACAAGGGTCACGAGGGTAATGTAAAAATCCATAACCTGATCATTCTTTTCTCACATTCATGCCATATTACATAAATTATGCGCTACGGGCCCGTTCAGGAGAACGAAGCCCATAGCGGAGGAAATCCAAGATGGCTGATGGGCTAGCGGAGCCCGTCAGCCAAACGTCTGCCGTAAAACCCACGCCACCTATGGGTATTATTACGTCATACGTTATAGCTGTCGGCGCTCAAGGTTTCTATTGTAAATTAGAAACCCATCATTTCATCATTCTGTTCTCACATTCATGCCATATCCTGTGCCTAGATGAGGAAAACCTCGCACCTGTAACACACGCAGAGTCGGCACAGGAACAATCCGTTGGGCTGCCTGTAGCGACAGTCCTTGCACACGCGGTACTTGCACGCCTGGCAGCGCACGCCTCTGTCCAGGAACGGCAGGACGCTGTGCCAGGCAGGGAACTCCTTCCCGCAGCGCGGGCACCTGGAGTAGCTCGAGGTGCAGTCTGAACCCGGCCCGATACAGTCAGCGCTGGACTGGCGTAGAGCCTCGATCTCGCCTCGCAGGACGCTGTGGGCACAACAAAAATTAACGCTCTTGCATATTTATTGCGTGGTATGGGACTGTTCCAATCTCTCTTGTGTGGGAAATTCAAAAGATGGGCTCACCAGCGAACTCTTCTGTTGGAGAGGTAGTTTATTCAAATAACTTCAGTGCGAAATCTTAGCCTAAAAACCCACCGTTGTCCAAGGGGAACTACTCTAAAAGAATTTTAAAAGTTCACGGAAAAGTCCCATAGCGTTTGGCTCCCAAGATGGCGGCGTACGCTTCCGGAAGTGTCGGCGCAACTGATTTTAAACAAATTGTAGCGTCAACCATCTTGGTACTACATCACGCCACTTTGCAATAACCCTGATTTATACTATTATGTATTTTTCAATGTCAAGACATAAGCAGAGAACTAAGTTTATTAAGCTAATTAGAATAAAAAAAAACCAGATCAATTTTAAGTTCTTGCATAGTTTTTGCGTACTGCTACTAAGTTTTCAATGTTTTTCCTGTTTCGTCTGTTTCAGTCTTTTTGATGCTATAGTATTGAAAGTTTTGGGGCACAGAGTGAATTTTGCGTTATGAACTTCATTATTGCATTAATTTTTCTATTGATTATGATGATGATGATGATGATGATGATGATGATGATGATGACGATGATGATGGCTTCTTTCAATCATGGATAATAATGGACAGGGAACCTTTAACGTGGCTGTAAGAAACGACGCTTGATTGATAAAACCTGTCACAGGAGACGCAAGTATATTTGTTAAAGGTCCTTTTCAAGTATTTTCTCCTTTGTCTTCCCAGTTCAGTACATTCCTAACACTTCTAGATAACAACAGAAATCTTCATCTATTACTAGAACTAACCTGACGCGCATGTCCATCGACCTCATTTCGGCCTCATCTTTCTTGATGACCTTCCTCAAGGCTTTCACTTCATCTTTGGTCAGCGTTGACAGATCGAGAGTGTGTTCTCGTCCGGTTGGAATAGCCTCTGTCTTCCCTTTCTTCTTTTCCTTCACCTTTTTCTTTTTCTTCTTTTTCTTAGACTTTCCCCTCAGTCTCTCTTCGCTACCATCTCCCCCTTTCTTTCTTTTCTTGTGAACTTTTGAACTTTTCTTTTTCTCTTTGATTTTCTCTTTGACCTTCTTTTTATTCTTCACCGTCCGTTTAGCATTCTCTCTTTTCCCATGACTTCTACCTGTCTTGCTTCCATCTCTTTGGTTTCCTTCTTCTTCTTCTTCTACCCTATATTTATACTTACGCTCTCGTTTGTCTCTATGTTTGTGTTTGTATTTCTTGGACGTCTCGCCGAGGGCTTCCGCGTCCATTCACGTAAACGCTATAGATCTAATCTTTATGCAACTCAGTTCGATCAGATTTTTAACTCCCAAAATGATTTGCAGAAGGTGACTTGTATGTGGGACACAAAATTCGTTACAGTTTCGAGATGGTAAACTTGCCTCGCTTTTGTGAGGAAAAACGCTGTTTTAAAAAGTAGAACTTTAACGCCCAGCTAATATATTTTGAGTGAAGGTTGATTAAAGATTGTCACCTTGACTTTGTTCTTATTATAAGTTTAATAAAGAAAAACCCCACCACAGTTAGTAATTTTAGGAATTAAAATCAAGATCTAAGGTTTGTCTGAATATTCCGTGCTCAATAGACCTTTCACATAGGAAAAAAGAAAACACCGCGCAGAAGACTCAACAAACCGAATAATTGTCCCAAACACTTTGAAACATATTTTTTTCCACTAAGCTTTTCAATAGCCCTCTAAATTAAAAAATGTAATTGCCATTTTCGCTTCCACCGCAAGCTGCCAAATTGATTTTAGTCTAACTCTAAATGCTTAAAAGATAAGGCTAGCTATATCTAGTTCTTTGGACTGCATTAAAAAAAAAAAAACCCAGCAAATTATTAATGTTAAGTATTTACAGCATGAAAATTTTCTGCGCATGCCAAGATTTTATAAACCTAGATCTAGAGACATGAGCATCGAGATCTAAGATTCTAGACCCTTGTGGAAGGTGAACAATTATTTAGGTCTAAAAATTCAGATCTACACCTAATTTGGACAAGCCTAGGCCTAATGTTGAAGTTCTAAATTCTTATACATCTATGTTTTTATGTTTAAACCTCTTTTTAATATAACATGACCGAAAAGGTGCGGTGGTTTTCTCATGTAATGATAAGACATAGACAGGAACCCAGACCAAGGCTTTTCTTAGGTCTTTCTGATTCCAACTTCTGTCAGTAGAATGACACGGTATGGTGGACAAGACCGGAAATTCCGCAAAAGCAATGGGCTTTCCCTACCAGCTTGCTAAAATGCGCACTGCAATTGAAATTGAAAACATTATTTAATGAAAACTAGAACTAAAATGCCCTGCAGTTTGTTTATCTGATAAAACAGAAGCGTTCTATCTTGCAAGAGCAGAGTAAAATTTTGTTTGCTAATTTTTCTTTCTAATAAATACAAATATTTTACACATTGGATGCCCATTTTGACCATTTTAAAATCAAATAAAAAGTGACGAATATACCAGTAGTTCGGTGTAGTCATGGTGACTATAATAAAATATATAAATGTGATTTGGGTCTAATCTAGGTCTCTATTATTTCAGATATATATACATGTGCGTCCCTTGACCAGGTTATCGCATAAATCTTGGCAAAATAAAAAACAACTTGCAAAAGAAGATTCTATATTATCGATACCGTTTTTAAACTACCGGTAGCTTATTGAAATAAGAATGATGTTTGCCAAAATCCAAGACTTATCGACTGATAGCTTCAGTCAGATCAGGATTTTAAAAAATTTGAAAAAGAAACCTGGTTAGCAAATGCATAAATTTCGTTGTTAAAAACTGAAAAAATTTTGAATTAAAGACAGACATGTAAACACATAATTGTTTTCATTCAAAGGACCCTGATAAAGTGGAGAAGGGGAGATAATTTAGGACAAGGAGAGACAGAGTAAGAAACCTCGATAACTAGCCATGCTGAGAAACTTCACTTCCCTGGACTAGCTGTGCGGTACTCGATTTGTCCGAATTGATTTTTGACAGATCGATAAGGTGATATTTCTTAAAAAAACGTTTTAATTTTATTTCCATTTTGCTTGTTTGATTATTGGACGTGGAAACTTTCATGAGCAATATTGAGAAAACTAGATAATTATTGTTTTATGACCAACCTGACAGGGCAGAAACTAAAAAGACAATATCTGTGATAACAATAAATAAAACAAAAGCAAAAAAAAAAAACAAACAACAAAAAACAAAACCCAAAACGAACCAACTGTATGAAACAGTGACGAACTTTAATGGACAAGAGGATTAAAAAAAATAAAACAAATATAAAAACACGCGTTCAAAGAATGGAATGATTCGAAGTTCAAACTACGAGGAATAAAAAAAAAACAGATCTAGGATCCAAAACTTCAAACCTTTTTTACATTATCACAGCCGCTTGGTCGCACATGAGAGTTGTCGTTCTTCCCAACAAGGAAAGAGGAACAACAGCAAAAATAGGTAGTTTATAAGTGACAAACTTCAACTAAAAATAACGAAAAGCCAAGAGAACGAAATTGTTCCATCAACGTTTGCCTTGTCGGACTCTCCAGATTCCATTCCTAATAATTTAAAGACACAGACAAACTTGCAGATTTGCTGTGCTCTTTCATCTTACGTGGGAAATTAATCTGAACTTTGTCATGAGCACTTTGTTTCGCTTTTCTTTCTTTGTTGCTTTTAGACAGTTTCTTCACTTTATAAAACAATAGGTAGAAGAAAAATAAATAAACGCAAAATCGTACGAAGCATTAAATTAAATAAGCATAAGAGAAATGTACAGAGAAATGTCCAGGGTGTTTTACAAGAAAGGAAAGGCTGCCGTGGGAACTGCTGAGAATATAAACAGAGGCGGCTTCGTGCTGGGGGACAGAATTTAGTGGGAGTAAATATCGTTACAGATTAGAAAGTCTACTTGCCTTGCATCTGTACAAAGTGTATAAATGTCTACATCATAACTGTAATGTATTTATAACACAGTAATGCTGATTTGCAAAGATTGAATACTGAAGCAGTAATAGGACTTTTATTGGAACATAAACTTGGTTTTTAATGAGTTTTTTTTTCTTTCTCCTGTAAGAGTAAAGTTAAATTAAATAAATAACCCAGAAGCACTAACACACACACACACACTCTCAGATCATGTAACTAAGTTCTTATTAAATATCATCCACACTTCAATAACAAAAAAAAAAAGCAAGCAATGTCATTTATTAAAACAACAGAACACGATAACCAAAGATATTATGTTACAATAGTTAATTCTGTGCATCTTTAGGCACCATTTTGATGAAGGCAAGACTCATCTCAGTCACCAAAAGACATGCCGGTATGGAAAAAAAAAGTTTAAATTTTTTTGCCTGCTTCACACAGGTAGGCAAACGGTTTTATCATCAAAGAAGAAAAAGAACAACTAATATTATATAAATTCTTTTAAACTTTAAAGGTCGAAAATGCAATATTTTTTACCGGAACAAGTAACACCAAAATGTACGCCACTTTACTGAAAACTTGTCGAAATGAAGTTTACAAAGCGGAACCATTCAAGGTAATAAAAAAAAACCAAAACGATTTCAGTGTTTGTTTTCTTCCTCGAAAGTTTATTTGACCATTAAACGTTCTGCTGACATGAATCAGCAGTTTGTACAAAACTTAATTGGACGGAGTTGGTAGCAACAAGTCAGGCGCTTTCGTCTATGGCCATTATTTGTACAACTTCAAAGTTTAAATAGTGTATTATATACATATACAAAAATAGTAGAGCTGAACTGACCTTATAATTAGATTGTAAATGATAAAAAGAATTCACAGTATTTCAATTTTTACTAGATTTTGAGATTCAGCATTTGAGGGTGTAATTAACTGTTGTCAATCCTGTTTTGTCGTAACGACTATCTCTAGTGTCTAAAAGAGTCTTATGAATTCACGCACACAGTTGGCACACATGTGGCACTCTGGCTTCTGCTCTTGTCTACCCCAGGCCTTTCAATCTCTCTTAACATGAAAGCAACGTAAGGAGGCAGTTCAATGAAATATCTTTAAATACTCGTAAAATGAGGAATAGATTGAATGACGCTGATAACACTAGCAGTTGTAGCCGTCGATGGTATACCCTATCTAGTCTAATGAAGAATCGGTTCTATGTCTTTCACGTTAACTAAATAATAAAAAAATGTCCTGAACAAGCTTCAGGAGCTGGCCCCTAGTATCCCTGTGTTGTGACGAAAACCGGAAACAGGGCACCGGGGCAGCTCCCTGGCCCTCTAGCGTTACAGACATCAGAGCTTGAGCACTAGCAGATAGGCATCTGGAATATGGGCCCCACTTTGGGGTCCATGGGGAAGCCTTTCCTCATTCCCATGCAGAAGGAAGAGTCGATCTTGAGGGAGTTGTCCTTGACGGAGATGTCGTGCTCCAGGGTGGCCTTGGTCTTCATCAGCCTGGCCAGGGACAGCTCGCTGGACTTGAGGCGCTCCTTCAGGATGCGCACAGACTCCCGGATCTCGGACACCTCGCGCTGGAGTCTGTTGGGAATGGAGGCAAAGGGGGAGAATCGAGAAATACTTATTGGTTTGGTTGATCAGTTGAAAGATTAGAATTTGTAACAATTAAAATCAATCAATAGATTTTCTCATGGTTGAAGTTTTATAAAAAAAAGTCTTAATAACTTTTTTCAATGTTTGCCTCATTTCTCTAGGACGATAGTTGTCTTTTCCACAAGTATAGATGTAACCCACACGTATTATGTGAACTTAGACTCAGAGTATTTTAACAATAAGGTCTTAACTCTCAACTTGTGAGTGCAGTCAGTCCTAGTTAGTAATTCAGTAGTCGCGATAAATTTAATTGTTTATTTGTCTAGCCAGTCTACAAATGCGGCCTTCATCCACACAAAATTGTGAACTGAATAGTGAGAAATATTCCTAGTTCCTGAAGCATCCTGGAAAAAAATTAACTTAACATTACTGGGTTACCTGAATTTGGTAACTTCATACAGAGATGGATGAGGCCAACAAAAATTACACACATCTCGTTAAATTTTAATTTTTGGCGCGAAAAACTTCAAAATTGCTATGGCGGCCTACGTTAACATAATCTAAGAAAGTATACTTAAAAAACAATTAAAAAAAAAAAGAAACTTTTGGTCAGATGTTGCCAAAGAACCGGGTCACCCGATCTGACTGTACTTTAAAAGGAAGCGACAAATGAAGTAGAAAACGTACGACTTCATGACCGGATCGTTGCAGAGCTCCACGTTGATTCTGCGAGTACGCTCATCGAGACGTGTCTGTGCTACCTTCATGGGTTGCTCCTTGTCCTGGATCGCCTTACGCAACAGCGCGATGTTCCGCTCCATGTCGAAGATCTCCTGCATCGTCTGCACGACAAAGAGAAACAAACAAACACGAACATTCCATCATTACAGTTAGAGAGTGGCGTCGTGGTGTAGTGGTAGACGCTCGGCTTTCGGATCGAGAGGTCCGTGGTTCGAGTCCTGCTTTCGGAGGAAGGCTATTTACACACATTTCTTCGCCTCACGCATGCGTTAAACGAGTACCCGACTATAGGCAGTGAAAGATCTTGTCAGAATGCTAGAGTGATGCGCTTACCTTGCTGCTCCTCTGTGGGTTCAGAAGGTAATTTGGTTGGGAATGGCCTGTCGGGGAACCCATGTAAAGCGCCTAGAGCACATTAGTGGATAAGCGCTATATAAAAATGCTCTTTAGAGTTTGTATCAGCATCAACTGTAGCACATCACTACACACCATCCACTGAAAACTTTATAGACTGTTACAAAACGCGGCGCTATTGCAAGGTCGGAAAATCAACTTGGCAATAAGGACAAGAAACCGAAATAATAACATATGACATTCGTAGATCTTTGCTGTTTAGTACACCATCATTGATGAAACTTTCAGTAGACTTCTAGAGCATTGACCAAATCTGCATTAAAAGCAATTGACATTTAGATAAAGATCTAAACTATATTTGCCACAGAATTCAAGTAAACGCAGCCGACGAAACTATTTTGTCTATGTGTGCTCTTCTGTAGATAGAGTAAACTATTTTTTTATTGTCCTCAAAATTAAACAACTCCAGATACAAGTAGACACACTTAAGTTATGCCCCTTTAAACCTTTTTACTTGCATAGATTCTAAGCTGAGACAATGCTGATAACTCTACGTATCAAAACTGCTAGATGTGTTCATGATTTAGCGTGTTCACCTCACGACTTCATACGGTCTATTTGCTGAGCTCACCTTCTGGAGATGGGCCTGCAGCTTGTTCCTGGCGTCTGTGGTCTCTCTGATGCGCGTGTTGAAGCCGTTGTTGACGGAGTTGAAGTTGTTCCACATGTCGTTGGCGCACTGGCGCAGGGTGGAGTCGATCTCGCCGCGGAGACGCTCGCTGGACGCGCGTTCCTTCTGAGACCGGGCGATGTTCTCCTGCGTGTAGCGCGCCCACGACTCCGGGATCGTGATTCTGGTGAGGGCGAGAAGCAAACACTCAGTGAGAATTGGTCTGCGGTGAATGTGAACAAAGTTAAAGAAAAACTGTTCAAAAGCCCCACGCCAGAAAGAGAGAGAGAGAAAGAAAGTAGGAAAGAGAGAGATAGAGAGAGAGAGAGAGAGAGAGAGAGTCAGAGAGAGAGAGAGAAGAGAGAAATGCATTGTTAAGAAGATTATATGTAACTATCGCATTCTTAGTTAGTCCTCAATATTAACACAAAAATGTAAATAGAGGTACCATTTGTGCATGATCTGTAACTGCGTATCAGGCAGTGTTACACAGCTAACCTGCAAACGGTAGCATCGCGCTTAAACGGAGGCGTTGGATATACAGACCTGCGTCAATAAATTAACAAATAGAATCCACCCCTTATTCCGACAAAAAAACCCCCTTCAATTTGCTGATACGTTTTTGAGCTTATATCTTTATTTCCCCCTGTTATTTGGTAAGCACTATAACAGATTTATAAAATATTTATTGTGTTTCCGCGCGTTTGTCTCCTACAATTGTTCTTACAAAACTATGTTTCATCTTTTTTAACCTCTCTAGGTAAATAATGTAAAATTAATACCACTGGTCAATCATCGAACCTCCTTTTAATAATGCTAATGACTATGGCATCTAAAAGACCTTAAAATTTTCCCGTTGCCGAAAAAAATCAGCCAGCAAAAGGAGAAAAACTTACAGAAAGTTTTCAAAACTTGCGTTGCCTTTAAATGTTGTTAGATATAAAATAAACTTACGTGTTGCTAATATAAACTTACGTATTGCCAATATAAACTCACGTATTGTCAATATAAACTCACGTATTGTCAATATAAACATCATGCATTGCCAATGTAAACTTACGTGTTGCCAATGTAAACTTACGTGTTGCCAATGTAAACTTACGTGTTGTCGATATTCTCGATGCCTGGCATGTAGCCAACGCCTGCGGAAGAATTGCGCAGCTGCTGCATGCGGTCGTCCAATCCCTGGGCGTGATGCTTGTCCTTGGCATCAATCTCAAGGGCATGCTGGGCTGCTCGGTCCATCCTGGTGGTTGGAGGATTTCAGCCATGATATTAGCAGTGGAGTAAAGTCGGATTGAAGCGGGTTGGAGTAGAATTTTGGGAAAATGTCGGGGATATGCTTGCCTATGAAAGAGTAGATATGACCCCACCACCTTCCCACTCATAGCTTTAACCATGTCACGATTACGCTTTGTGAACAGAGAAAAGTTAAGTTTAGTGTCCTGTTCTAGTCCATCCTGCCAGCAAAAGAGTATTTCCAAGTTGGGAGTTTAAATTTTAGTTTTATCATTTTGGAGATTTCAGACAACTAACAAAAAATGATATAAGGCAGGCATGCGCTCACAGACGAAACACAAATTCAAAGTGTGTGCGATTTTTTTCAAATATAGAAAGTTGCCAATTAGTTATCCTTGCTTTCGTTCGCTGAAGATGCAATTGTTTTCTAAACAAAGCGATGTTTTGATTCTTCTTTGCCTTTCTCACCCTGGAGCAGGGTATAGGCCATCAACAAAGCCCCTCCATCTCTCTCTATCCTGGGCCATCCGCTTAACATGGTTCCATGTATGTCCACTGTCTTTTACATCCTTGTCTCTGACTCTTCTCCACGTTCCTCTGGGTCTTCCTCTTGATCTTTTCCCCTGTGGGTTCCAGTCCAACACATTCTTTGTGATGCTGCCACATGGCTTTCTTAGAGTGTGGCCAATCCATCTCCATCGTCGCCTTCCTATTTCGTCTCCTGCTGGAATCTGTCTAGTTCTTTCCCATAGTGACTCATTGCTGATCTTATCCGTCCACTTAATCCTTAGAATTCTTCTCAGACACCTATTGATAAACACCTGGATCCTTTTTATACACATTGTTGATGCATTCCATGCTTCACATCCGTAGAGAAGTACTGACTTAACATTGGAATTGAATATTCTTAGTTTTGTCTTCAGTGAAATGTCTCTTGTCTTCCAAAACCTGCCTAAAGTAGTAAATGCTGCTTGAGCTTTTCCAATACGTGCTTTGATTTCTTTTGATGTTCCTCCCTCCTGATCAATATTGCTTCCCAAATAACAAAATGCATCAACATCCTCAAGTGGCTGATCACCTATCATCACTGCTTCAGAAGTCTGGGTTCCAACCCGTAGTACCTTAGACTTTGCAGGATGGATCCGCAATCCAATAGATTCTGATAGCTTGTTCAGCGCTGTTGTTTTTGCTTGCATCTGTGTTTGACTATGTGAGAGGAGAGCCAAGTCATCTGCAAAGTCAAGATCCTCAAGCTGGGTCCAAAGGGTCCACTGTATTCCATTCTTTACTCCTTTAGTTGTTTCTCGCATGAGCCAATCAATAGCAAGTATGAAGAGAAACGGGGAGAGTAAACACCCTTGCCTTACTCCTGTTCTGATGTTAAACCTGTCAGTTAGTTGTCCATCATGTACAATTCTACAACACGTTCCATCATACATCTTCCTCACAAGGCTCACAATTTTTTCTGGTATTCCATAGTTCCTCATGATCTTCCATAGGAGCTCTCTGTCGATGCTATCAAATGCCTTCTCGTAGTCTAGGAAATTCACTATCAGTGGCGAATTCCACTCCAGTGATTGCTCCACTATTATTCTAAGTGTGGCTATCTGGTCTGTTGTAGATCTGTTGCTCCTAAATCCCGCCTGCTCGTCGCGAAGTTTTGAATCAGTTGCAGCCTTGATTCTGTTAAGAAGTATTCTGTTGAAAACTTTTCCTGGAATTGAAAGCAGTGTTATTCCTCTATAGTTCTCACATGTTTTGATTACAGATGGTAAAATCAGATCATGCCATAGATAAACTATTTCTATCTGCTGTAGCTTCTTGGTCGCTTTTAATATTGGTATTGATTTGAGGTTATACCGCTGTCCTCTGCTTCAGCCGTTACGCGTTCTTTGGAGAACCAATAACAACCCCTAACAATAAAAATCTTTTTGTTATCCAGGGGACGTGTTTACAGATAAAACTTGATGATACAACACTCTAATCTTATGAGTCCACTTACTTCAGCTGAACGTAAGCCTTGTCCAGGACTTTTTTCATCTTTGCCTGACACTTTTTGATGACATCGACTTCCTGTACGCAAGAAAATTGAAAGAGCGATGGCAACACAGGTAGATACACATTTAGATGTTAACGTAAGAAAGCGATACAATACCATAATGTTGATGAAGTTGAAGATACAGGGTGCGGAAATAACGAAGGACCGATAGGAAATTAAACAACAAAGACTTGAAACAGTGATTTGTCAAAGATAATTTCATCATTTACCCAATAAAATTTGCAGGAATAGGACTGTTAGATGGGGACAACCGCTGTCTACCCAGCTTTTTTCAAATCCAGGGTCTACTCCTTTTTACGCTCCAAGAAGTGGTCATAATTTGCAGAATAAATAGATTACAAGTACTTTATTTAAATTATAGGCCATATAAATCTGACTATTTCTTTTTTAGATCTAGGATGTTGTTAAATACGTTTGTCAATACTTTCAATATTCTGTTTTAGAATCAATATAGTGTAGTGTAATGATTACACAACAGTGAAAACAAATTTCCTACGGAATGAATAAAGCTAACTTTCTCTATATCTTTTTATTTGCGTTGAATCTCTTACATGGACTGAAATTCTGGTACCTAGATAAATTTGGTCTCAAACTTTGACTGAGTGAAAATGAAGTCAGGAGGGACAACTGACCTTGATGAGAGATTTCTCGACGTCATCGTTGACGAGGTCAATGCCTTGTCTCTTTTCGCGGTTCATGAGACACTCCTCGGCGATGTGGAGAGGGTTGGCCGTGTCCGCTAACGCCTTCTCACACGTACGCTTGTACTCCTGCCAGAGGTACCACAACACACACCAGTGTTACCGTATACAGATCAATATGGTACAATCACAAGTGATTGATAGTATTTTAGGTATGAATTACCAGTAGGTTTAAGTAGACTAAAGTGAAAATTGCCGAAAAAAAATGCTAGAAAATTTTTATCATTTTCTTTTACAAAAATTGCTTTAATTACAAGGATTGAACTCGGTAAAATAAACACCTGGGGTTATTATCTTATTGGCAAAATACATGTAACTCTAAACTGTTGGAAAAAATTTTAATTCAAAGTAGACTGTCTTGTTTTGACTTCCATTGCGTATAGACTCCTTGAATTAGCTTTCGTTTTAAACTAAAGAAGATTTGTATTTTCAGGCATAAAAAAGTTCTTTAAACACGTTTATTTGGATTTTCTTGATTTTGAAAACTTAATGGATATTTTCTAGCTTTAGTTTAGTGCAAGCTATAATAATCTAGTCTACTGTGCGAAGTGTACACATTTGTCATTTAATCAGTTGACCAAATCATTAGACGAAATATCACTGTTGAGTTAGTTAAGATGAAAGTATTAAAAGAGGAAAACATTAAGATAAAATGGTTTATATTACAAAGAAAAATGATAAGATACACTAACATAATAAAAAAAACATCTAGACAAAGAAGAAAAAGCACGGGAAGCTGTCTTGTTTTTTTAAACTCACATTCTTCCATAAGAAAGAAAAAAACTAAAAAAAGAAAAACCGACTAGACATCCCTATTATCAATAAGGGGCATAGGGCTTCATTTAACAAGACGTTAGCTTATTATAAATTAAAAAAAAATTTTCAGTATCACACAAGCAACCTTAACACTTTCCGTTCTCTTCATGACGTCATAGATCTAGCAGTCACTACCAACCTATAGGATCTTCTTATCCCTTTCAGATAAAACTTATGAACTACGCGCAAGTACAAAAAATCCCTATTGTATCCTGAACTCTTGAGTGATACCAACTAACACTCAAAGCAATCCAATAACTTAATAACTTTGTTTCACTCCGTTAGCTTTTTAAAAACTTTTTTTCAGGTTACCTTCAAGTTTTCGATCTCTGTAGCCATGGCGTTAATTTCATTGTTAAGTTCCGACTTCCAGAATGAGATGTCATAAACCCGCTCGCCTGGGGAGCGCGACAGGTGTGGGAACTTATAGAGACTACACAACATCATCATTGTTATCATTCTAGTGTAATTGTGAGTGTTACCAT
The DNA here is from genome assembly GCA_019649035.1 of Elysia marginata. Taxonomy (NCBI): domain Eukaryota; kingdom Metazoa; phylum Mollusca; class Gastropoda; family Plakobranchidae; genus Elysia; species Elysia marginata. Next base: position 27,717 of record BMAT01002205.1, on the reverse strand, counting down.
CAGGTTAATACACGTAGCCAGTACATCCAGCTCTATTACAGGCAGAATGTTGGGTTATAAAAAACATGTATGTATATACAGGAAATTGAGGAGTGGTTGCTAGTACATGCAAGTGAGGCGTACAGAAAAGGTGAATATAAAAATATTAAAAAAAATACAAAAAATATATAATGATAAAGAGACGAGGAAGGTAAATGTCTCATAATGCTGAAAGAAAATGTACAGAAAAAAAAATGAAACCATATTATACGGGAGACAATAAATTGCATGGCTGAAATTAAGACTGTTACGATGGAGACGCCAAAACCACCAGAAGTTTGCTGAGCAACCAGGGTTGTGCACACAGAGAGCATCGCTAAGCTAGTGTGCGTGGCCGCCATCACAAAAAAACAAGCTTCGATGCGATTGGTTGAATTCCAACATTTCTAAACGTTTCAATATAAAAGAGGAGGATTGAAGGGAAGAAATTTAAGGTAAACAATTTCTGGTTTCGCTAACGGTAACATGATTTTTATCTGTGTAAACTTTGTGTTGTTTCAAAACTCTGAAATGCTATTTCAAATGTATCTTTATTCGTCTCGGAATAAACACAAACTCATCATTTACGTAAATTTACGCGTCATTACAAATTGATGTGTTTGGTGTATTTCGTGCTAGGTTAATCATTTCACGATCAATGACAAGATTTTTATAAGTTGTACTATATAGAAAAATAACAGAGTTACCAAATTTATATCCGAATTATGATTCTTTGGTGAGGATTTGGTGATGGTGTTCAGATAATTTTTTTTTCTTTGATACTGAATGTTCAAGAAACAGTAGCCGGGATTCAGGACAAACAATTATTAGTAATTCGTTTGCAGATGAAAATCAGGGCCAAATCTATTATTTTCCATTTAAGAGCTACATGGTAAGCCAACCAAAACGCATGTCACCGAATAAGCCACTACCTTACGATAAAAAGTACATCAAGAATGTGAAGAGAGATTTGGGGTTTTATACTTACACCAAATTAGTCATAACATTTATCTTTTTAGGTGCGGGAATGGTTAAAGATAATTCTTTAAAAATTCGAGGCGTACAGCTACTACAGCCAATCAATGAGTTATTGCCCTTACATTTCAGTTGAACAAGTTTCAAAGGTTTAGGCTGAAAAGATATCGTTGTGTTTCCCTCTCTAAATACTCATAGGCTAATGTAAAGTTGAAACTTTAGTTATGGTTATTATTGTATTTTTTGTTCTTTGTTTACTTAAAGAGAATGTGGCAAGTATTTAAAAGAGTTGGCTTTTTAGTAAAAAAAAATTAAAAAAAAAACCTTTTGATATTTTCAAAAGATGACCATTCTCCAGCTCCCTTCACATTCTTGTTAGAGGTTATGAGTACCTACATCTATGTTTAGCACGCTAGACAGAAAGCAAAAGTAAAAAGCCTCCACACCCCAAAAAAAAAAACAAAACAAAAACAATGTTACTACGGAAGAAAGTGACAAGGAAGAGAATCAAAGTCTTCTGTCATCTGTACCTTTAGGTTTTCGATTTCTGTTTGCATGGCGCCTATTTCATTATTTAGTTCTGATTTCCAGAAAGCGATATCCAGAACTCTCTCACCTTATTACGGAAGTGTGTGTGTTACATGCATAGAATGATGGAGGGGATGAACATTGGGGCAAGGAAAAGAAGAAAAAAGAAAAAAACAGTCATAGTAAAGACTTACATACACATGGATAACAAACTAAGATGGCAAGAATGTCTACGTTACATTAAATTCGTTACTGCAAAACAACACTATTACTACAAACGTATCGAATGTGGCAACGTATCAACCGAAGCACACACTTTTGAATCACAATCTCTATCTCTACCCCCCCCCCCTTCTCTCTTTCTTTCTTTCTTTCTGTCTCCCTCCATCCTTCTCAACTGCCACTGTCTTTGAAGGCGCTAGACTCAATTGCTGACCGTCTCCCAACTATAGGCATATTTAAAAAAACGAACATTTCACATGTATCTGTAGGACTCTACCTCTTCTCAATGTAGAGGTTTTAATACTTTGAGGAAGAGGAGGTAACTCTCAAGCCAAACAATCTTGAGCAGAGTAACAACCCCTTTATCTAGGTTACTTGTCATAATGTGAATAATAAGCTTTAAATTGCAGGAGCAAAACCAAACTAAACCGCTCTGTAATGTTGACAAATATCTGCCCAGCCTACACTGCCTCCATGTTACAACTGACGATAGAGTTACAAGGTAAGGCTGAATTTCGAAGAGTTTTACCGCTGTATATTCTCCCTAATTCTGTTTTTAAAGTTCTGTTATTAACCACACACACACACACACACATAATCATCCCCGTTTTAAACTACCGATAAGGAATCTTTTTAGCTTCACTCTCCGACATACCTAGGCGTTTGGTGACGTCGTTTTGCCTGTTGCGTGTGCGGGCGTCCGTCTCTTTGACGGCCCTCCAGGCGTCCGCTCTGAGGCGCTCGGCGAAGCTGCGCTCTTTGTCTGAGAGCGAGTAGTTGCAGCTGTTGGAGAGGAACCAGTCCTGCGGCTGGTATCGGGAGTACACGGTACGTCTGCCGAGAGAAATGGATGGAGGAGATACAGAAACACATGAGTTTGATAGTACTTGACTTAGAGAACCAGAGTGAAAAGAGATGATAGATTTTATGCGCTACGGGCCTGCTCAGTAGAACGAAGCCCATAGGGGAGGAAATCCAAGATGGCTGATGGACTAACTGGGCCCGCTAGCCAATCGTCTGCTTGGAAACCTACGCTACCTATGAGTGTTATCACATCATACGTTATCATCGTCGACGCGAAAGGTCTCTATTACCTTAAAAGAACCTTGAACAGATATACCACGTCTTATGTACCTGTGCCGTGGCTGAGCCATTTGCTAATCAAACATCGGGCTCGAGAGACATGCCAAAAAAGTGCTCATATTATCCTAAAAGGTCTCCTATCCATAGCTATCCGTGACTAAAGAATGCTAGCGAGCCCGCAACTGTTCAGGCTTTTCATCGGCATTGAGATAGCCTTTACCTCATTAAACATAATTATCTGTAATTCACCCAGAAACTTTAAAGATTATTTGCTCAACACATGTTATACTGTTGTGAATAAAAAATCTGAAAATGCTGAGCACTTTCCCGTTCAAACCAAATGACGAAAACTCAGCCTACACACAGATGCACGGAGAGAGAGCGAGAGTGAGAAAGAAAGAGAGAGAGAGAGAGAGAGAGAGAGAGAAGGAAAGAAAGGAAGAAAAAAGAGAGAGAGAGTGAGAGTGGCAGAGAGAGAGAGAGGGAGAGAGAAAGAAAGAGAGAGAGGGAGAGAGAAAGAAAGAGAGAGAGTGAGAAAGAGAGAAAGGGATAGAGAAAGGAACAGACCCAAAGAGAAGACACGTAAAAGAAAAAAAAAAGATGCAGAAAGAGCAGCAGTGATGTGTTTCTTGATGACTTACGTGGCAGGGTTAAAGTAGTTCTTGGCGTGGCCCAGGTCCATGGATCTGCCGTAGGAGCCCAGATGGCGGGAGATGGTCTTGTCTGTGACGTATGGCAGGATCTTGGACATCTCTGGGGTGATGGGAGTGCAACTGCGCGTGCGCACTAGGGCTGGGTTGTCGTAGTAAGCCATGCTGGAGAAGACAAAGAAACACCGAGTGAAAACGCTAAGTTGAAATATAGTATAATAATAATAATCTGTTCAATGTATAAAATAGATCTCTTGAAATCATAAGAAAATCTACCTTTTTTTTTTAATGCATTGCGATAATATGTATGCACTGCACTTCGACAAAGATAAATAGGAGTCCTTATAATTCTCGTGTCCATCATTATCTGTGAAGAATTTGCAAACACAAGCAAACAGGAAGGTCTTTGGACAAAAATATCTCAAGTGAGATGCGCCACTTTTTGAGTCAGTTTGTCGGTTATTGAAGTAAAAACTAAAGGATTAGTCACGTCACCGAATTTTTAAAAAAATTGGTGCAAGGCATTATTTTTATTCATTTCGCCATGTCAAACTGTCAATCACAATAGAGTTGCCTCGGGCCTCATCGGTTGTACTGACATTGCGAGCGAAAATCTGGTTGGCTAGTTCTTTTCTAATAATGTCAACTTGAACTACATGTTTAATTATCTCATGAAGTTTTTGTTGATGATCAGACATTAAAAAAAATCCAACAAGGATTAGATCAGATGCAGACCCCTGAATTTTCAAATTACCTTGATATTTTACTTCATTGAAAAGAGTCTAGGTTGGCTACAAGCGCTACTGCCAATCCACCGACACATCTATCAAGAAACATAATGATAGTGTGATAAACTCATAACAATTGATAACTGATTAGTTTTTTTTTGGAGGGGGGGGGGCTAAACGTTTCACTCCTACACGTTTTCAGGCCCATCTCAGAAATTTTATTGCCTGTAAATTCTTCGATTAACATTCTCGGATAGAATCGAGTCAGTAGCCTGGCTAGACTATGAAACTGCGATCGACTGGTGGAAGATTTGTAAAGGCGCGCTCTATAGCTGTCACCGATCTATTTGCCCGCCCCTTTGTTAAGCTCAGCGCGACGCTGCACTCTATTTGCATGAAGCCCCGCAGGGTACCCTCTTGATCGCCAGGTAGAATAACAGATTAAACAGGAGGGCCTTCATGGGCGGTAGGGAAGAACTTGATTCCTAACACTTTAAAAAGGATACGTATAGCCCTCTCATAGAAAAAAAGTCAGTGTAAAGAGGCCCGCGGTTGATTTGAATAGATAGACACAAACTGAATGGAAGCCCACTCGAGTCAGCATGAAAGATACGGTTTGTCTTGGGTTACTTACCCTCGAATATCTTTGCCTATCATGTGTATTAAGACCCGATTTACATAGCGATAGGCCTAGCCGTTCCACGCCGTTATATTTGATAAATACAAATCGATAGCAAACATAAAATCTGCCCAGCAGCTGCTGACAAGTCTGTGTTATGTGTAGTGACTGGAATTATGCAACTAGAGCAGCTGTTGACACGTCTGTGTTATGTGTTGTGACTTAGATTATGCAACTAGAGCAGTCAACACAAGTACCCGCTTTCATCGACACAGATCTAGATTTAATTCTCTTTCAATAATCCTGGATACTATGTATAATAGTATTCTTTCTTAAGCAAATCGCGCACATAAATCCACTAGCCAAAATAGTCACTGATTTGGAAGTCTCGTATGGGTTGTCTGCCGTGACCTCTCTGAAGTGACCTTGTCGGAGATAAGCTGTGGTGATCTAAACGGGTCATTATTGAGGCTGTGCACATAACGTTATATATAGCGTTACGCTATCAAAATGCCGGACGCTCCCGGAAGTTGGAGTGAAACTCTTTTGTTCAATGAATCAATGTAACTCTTATTTACGTAGATCTACATTGATCCTTAGCACAAAACAGTTATACTCTCATTCGGGGATCATGAGTCATTTTGACATCTAAATGCAATATTTTTGCAATACGCACAACCTCAACAGATATGAATCTTAAAAGTCGTTTACAGTGATTTCCCTTTGGTCATCGAGCTGTTTAGACTCAGCACTTGATTTTTTCCAACTCCTCAATGAGCTCGCTCAGGTGTACACCTTATGTGATTTTTACTGCCAAGAGAGCTCTTGTGATACTAAAATCCCGGATCGCACTGGGCAACTTGTCTCAAAACTTGTGAAGTGATTGTTTGGCTGGTGGGAATTCACCGATTTACCTCTGCCAGTTTTACTCTATAATGTCACATTTTTTTTGTGTAACGGCAATAATGTTCCAAGAGACAGATACTTTTGCTGCATTGGAAAAAAAAATTCATTAACCTGGATGATCAGCAAAGTAAACGTAGGTCTATTAACTATTATCGATGAGAATACATGCAGAAATAAGGAAAACTAAGTTTACAATTTCAAACAATTTTTTAAAAGTCTGACTTAAAAGACAGCTGAATTGAATTAAAATTTTTAAAAATAAATGTAGATTGAAGATAACTAAAACGAGAGAGAGAGAGAGAGAGAGAGAGAGAGAAGAAGAAGAAGAAGAAGAAGAAGACAGAAACAGTGAGAGAAATGAAAAGAGATTTGAAGTATAGACAAAGAGACAAGAGTTTCAAAGATTTAAAAAAAATCCAGGAAATAGTTGAGAAGGGAGCGGAAAAACCAACGTTACTGTTTGAACTTTTCGAAATAGAAACAACAAAAACAAACAAAAAGGCGCTTAGACAAGATAATTGAGCTTTTATGTAACATCACAAGATAAACTTTATGCGTTTGCATACAACAGCTCTATACTTTTTTTCTAAGGTTTTAGAAATAATTTCAAATAAATAGGTTCTTTATATATTGCAAGTTAAACCTGGCTAAATTTGTAATTTGTTTAAAGACAAAGACCTTGGTTTACCAATAATAAATCTAAATTTATCATAAAATCATATCATTTGCCTAAGTATAGAGTAACAATATAAAGAAAGATTTTTTTGGAGCGATTTTAATTGCAGTAGTTCTAGATCTAGTTGCAGTTTTTGTCGAAGCATCAACTCAGAAAGAAAACATTAGACAGTTAGAGCTGACAAATGTAGATGAAAATCCGGGATAGATCTACGTTATCATTAGGTCAGTTTAGAAAACCGCTGAAACAGTCCAAGATTCGATTGCAACTTACGCGCATTTTGAAGGATTAAATTTCTCCGGCATTGTCGGGCATCTTCGTCGACACGTTAGTTCGCAAGCCATCTTTAGGTGAGGAAATTTCAGTCAATCAGTCAAGTTTAGCCAAACTGCTTGGCTTTTTCTGACGTATTTTACTGAGTCTGTCTTGGACCGCAACCAAGGTCTATGAGGCGACAAACCAACCACGAATATTTTTTGGGATGAAAATTATTTAACATTTTGTATTTGTGCGATATGGGCTGAGCCTTTAAAGATTTTTGCTTTTCGATTATTTTCAATAAGACTTTTGGTGCGCAAAATTTTTCGTAGACCTCTGAGGCTAAGTTCAGTTATTTCGCTGAGAATAAAAAAAAGCCGGGCGCTATGAATTTGGAGCCAGTGAGCTAAAAAAAAACATGCGACAAGAGTTTTTTGTTTCAATAAACAAAGTGGCTCTTTTTATTCAAGAACAGACTTTTTTTTTTGCAACAAATGCGGTGAATTTCGGATGATTTCGTTCCTCTTCCTTGTTTAAAGAATAATAAGCTCATTATGCTCTTGACAAAAAATAAGCAACACTTTTGATTGTTTTCTTTGGACATTTACAGGACTACAGAAAAAATCATCTTGATGAGTCAGAGGCCCGTCGATGGTCTTAATCCTGATCCTCCATCAAAGAGCTGGCTTGAGAGGGCAATCCATGCAGAATTTGTATCTGTGCAGTAGCTTGTCGACTTGGTTTTTGAATCAGTTAATACTTGGGGCAGTGGCAGTGATTTCGGAAAGGCTATTCCATGTCTCAACCATCCTAAGACTGAAGTAGTTTTTTTATATATATGATAGCAGTTTTGTATTGCGAGTTTGTAGCAATGACCTCTTGTTCTAGCGTCTTTGTTGAATTGTTTTTAAACTCTGACACAGGTATTATATTGGTGCTTACTCGGTAAAACGCCTACGTCTGAATCTCTTTCGAATCACCTAAAATTATAGCACCTGGAATTCTGAAGCGTGCACCGTCTTTAGTACAGGTTTTCTTAATAGTCTCACGAGGAATTTGTTTCGTTATATTTTATTTGAAGGAGAGACATAAAGAGAAGAGAGAGAGAAGGAGAGAGAGACAGAGAGAAGGAGAGAGAGAGAGAGAGAGAGAGAGAGAGAGAGAGAGAGAGAGAGAGAGAGAGATGGGAAGGACTCAAGCAAAGGGACTGAAAAGGGCACAAAGTTTACCAATAAAGTGCACAACCAAACAGAATGATCAAGTAGCTAAGTATAGCTGGAATCAATAGTAGCGAGTCCTTGTTAAGCCTTACGCCAACCTATTCTTATTTATTATTTAAAAGATGCCTCCATTTTTAGATGCTTCTTTTTTACAAGCGGCTGAAACTCTGCGACAGTTTAATCACTCCGTGCTCGTCAACTGTCTCTGGTTTACAATGTCGTGTTGTGCATTTGTCTGTAGGAATGCCTTTTTATTTCACTGCTCGAGCCTTTTCTGCGAGTTATTTTACACACACTTTCATGCACTACATATTTTTTTGTCAGCAGGTTGGATTGACCTCTGCTAAGAGCTATGCTAAGTCAGAATTTTAAGTTATGTCCGACCGCTAACGTAGTGTAGAATTTGAAGGGTGCTTCAAACATAACAGCAGAACGGCTTTAGACCGATGAAAGCAAGAATTAAGCAAAACATCTTGACGTTCATTAGACTCAAGATCACCACAAGGTGGCGCATAGCTGTTTCATGGATCCTTTAGTTTTGATATTGGTTCCCTAGTTAATTCCTAAGACGATCTTGTAAGTAACCCTGATCCGTTTAGTCCAATCTGATAGTCTTTCGGAATAGTTTCCACAAAATAGGCTCAGATAACGTTCAAATATAAAATTATCTTCGATTCAGGAGGCATAATAATTAGAAAACAGAGAAAAGTTCGACCTATACTGTGCAATCTTTGGATGGTTAAATATTCAGACAAGCTATCGTAGTAGAGAAAAAGGACAGCACGAATGAGTCAACTCACCGGGTTCATCGGGAAAATCTATTTCGCTTTTAATGCCGAATGCCTAGGTACGTATATTGTTATCAGCACGGAAGTTAACTGGCTAACTCTTTCATGAAAAGAACGTCATATATTCTTTATAACAAAAAAAGATTTTACTGAAAAAATGGCTCAGATTGTTTTCAAACAAAAGAACATCAACTGTCCAATGCTTTACAAATTTTTAATTTTTGTTTCAAGCAAGAAATATTCAAGTCTTAAAATATTCTCCATAATTAGTTTTTACAATGTTAGTCAGTTTTTGTCATCATACAGCTGCAACGGCGTTTCCTTACCGACCAGCTGAGCAGATTTGTTGAATATCTTAAAGAAAAACCAGTAGCTGATAAATGTTTGAAGGGTTAATGGAAGTTAAGCAGGCTAGCTTGGCACAGGTGATAGCGCTAAAGTAGTCAGGACCTGGTCAATCCACAGCGCTCAGTTCACCAGAATGTGTGGCGCTAATTCTCCTGTCGCTTGCAGGCAGTGATAACAGCCTTTAGATAACAGGTTTTCTGGAGGTGCAAGTGTCTCAAAGCCGGGTTTGTTTAGAAACTGTTATGTGAGGCGGTTTGTGCAGTGGTTCAAAATTAAAATGAAATTATGTTATTGAGAATTTCTTCTTGCTCATGTCGTTTTTGTTGCTATTTGTTGTTGTTGTTGTTCTTCTTCTTCTTCCTCTTCTTCTTCTCCTACCCATCTTCTTCCTTTTCTTTCTCCTCACTCCCCTCTTCCTCTTCTTTAATATTTTACCTTCTAATATCAATACAATATCACATTCCTGTATCTGGGAAATTCGTGTTCCCCTCTACCTCATACCCTGACTGGAAAATTCGTAATTAATTTCATTTTTGAAACAAATTTTGGACAGTGATTTATTTGGCAATTTTAAATTAACAATAAAACGATGCAAACATATACTAGCGCGTAATATTCAAGATTCGGACGTAAAGGTGAAATAATCGTCAAGTGAGTTAAAAAGTTAATATTCTACTGCCTTGCATGTAAAATCAATAATGTCAATGACTAGCCGCTCCCAAAAGTTACAATAACTATCAATGCAAGAATATGTTTATCTGTTTATCTTGAAAAGAAGGTTTTGACGATCATGGACCAGTACAGTCAGTTTAAAAGTTTAGAAAATCTACTGATTAGGATTCCTAGAAAGACCAGGCTTCTGTTTGCCTGTTGGAGACCTAAACAAAGTTCCGTGTTCACTGGTCCCTGGTCTCTCTTGCATTCCGTAGAGAGTATTCTGGCCAAAAACTGCAGACCAATTGTTGTGAAAGAAAACACACAACCGGCTGGTTTTCCTAGCGTGAACATAGTGCAGAGACTGAAGGCGGTGATTATTTAAACCATAGAACAATAATGTTCTAACCAGCTCTTTTGTTATCTTTCTATTAGGTTTTTGCGTTATTGGGTCTCTTAGGGTTTTATTATTTTTCTCACTTTCACTCATAGCATGGTTTACGGGGTAACCACGTTTGTTTCAAATAACCAATCTTTTTTTCTTCTAGTGATCGATAGGCTAATGGGTATTGATTTAAGAATCACCTCGGGGCAATTTTTTGATTTTGTTAAGTACACATGGAGACGAAATCCCGAGCTGTTAGCGGATCCAGTTGTTTTGTCATTTTACAACTTCGTGTATATTTGCTGTAAAAGTATCAAACTATTAAAAATGTCACAATTTACTAAGATTTCTGTGCTCGTGGATGTCTAGCAGTCTAAGAACAAGGTGACCTTGACCGGTGACGACACAACCTACTGAGCTGAGCACTAGTTTTTAAAATGCTTGGCATACACTCCTTGCGACATATCATGTAGATCTATACTACTACTTCTACAACTACTTGTATTACTACTATTACTACTACTTCTACAACTATTACTATTACTTCTTCATTTATTACTACTACTTTTACAACTACTACTACTACTACTTCTACAACTACTACTACTAGGCCTACTACTACTACTATTGCTACTACTACTACTACTACTACTTCTACAACTACTACTACTATTACTACTACTACTACTACTACTACTACTACTACTACTACTACTACTACTACTACTTCTACAACTACAACTACTATTACTACTACTTCTACAACTATTGCTACTACTTCTACAACTATTACTATTACTTCTTCATTTATTACTACTACTTTTACAACTATTACTACTACTTCTACAACAACTACTACTACTTCTACAACAACAACAACAACTACTACTACTTCAACTACTACTACTACTACTACTACTACTACTACTACTACTACTACTACTACTACTACTACTACTACTACTACCACCGCCACCAATACCACCACTATGGGATAAAGTTATAATTAATCTGGAATTAAGCAACTGAATTGGTCAACTGTTCTATTTAGGTTTTACCATTAAGTCCTCATTTTTGTCTTAGTTTGACTACCACAATAACGACCTGCTTCTCTGTCCCGCCAACTGCATACGGTAAAAGCATTTATTGTGTCGATGTCTTCCTCCGAGGGAATCCTCAAAGAATGTATTGAGTACTCTACGGCTTATTGGCTTCGTCACGCTCCACTCAATAGACAACTTGATCGATATTCCGTCTGTCTTTGTCCCCAAAACGTCCCAGACACCCAGTCTGTCTATCCTGTCGTCCCAGTCCTGTCGTTCGCAGCACATTATGTTTCTTACCATGGCCCAAATCCAAAGCCCCAAGCCCTGGTGCCCTCAGCGGCATACATTACCTATTGTCAGCGGTAGTGTAAAATCCGGGCAGAATGCCCCATATCTCTTCAGTTAAGAATATATCTAGAATAAAATATCACGTCCCGATTTAATGGGTTCCTGGACGTGTAAGTCGAACTTTATGAGTGTCATTAGGGGCGGGGGTGGCTAGTAATGTTCTTTGATAGGGTTATCATAATGATTATAACATGGCGAGGAACACTAGTCCGGCAAAACTCGGGGTGATAGGTTTAGAGGCGGAGGCAAGAATATGGACATTAATTTTTCCCATCCATTACCAGTAATGTTTTGATGCACATTTTGAGGTACGTTGGCGGTAATGCATTAGGACACAAGAGTTTTTTTCCCTTGCGACTTCTATTGAATTTAAATTGTATGAAATTAAAAGTTCAGACTCAAAACCTATTGAAAACCTTCGGAAGTTTTGATTTTAAATAATATACCGCTCATTCTTTAACACTACGGAAAATTAGACCTTCCGACAGTTTTGCAAGATCTGAGCGCTTTTCATCTTGCAGAGTTCCCATGGCATAAGAGTAAGCAGTGTAGAATTTGTATAGGAAATCTTTAAGGGCGAGAAGGTAGTTACCTTTGCAAACAACGAAGAGGGAAATGATTTGCCTTTGACAAAGTTAGCGAAAGCTAAAGGCGGATCATCACAGTTTATTTTTTTTAATTTCTCAACTCTTAAGAGATACGGTATCCAAACAACGTTGATTGTTCTGAGAGGATCAGGGAGAGAAAGTGACTTGAACATTAAAAAAAAGTCCCTGCTTTATGATCTCAGCCCTTTGATTAGGTGTCAGCTACTACAATGTTGTTTAATAATTATTCAAAGAGAGAGAGAGAGAGACAGAGAGAGAGAGAGAGAAAGAGAAAGAGATAGGTAGATAGACAGATATAGATAGAGAGAGAGGTGGAGAGAGAAAGAGAGAGAGGTAAAGAGAGAAAGAGAGAGAGAGGTAAAGAGAGAAAGAGAGAGGCAAAGAGAGAAAGGCAAAGAGAGAAAGAGAGAGAGAGAGGAAGAGAGAGAGAGAGAGAGAGAGAGAGAGAGAGAGAGAGAGAGAGAGAGAGAGAGAAAGCGCTGACTGTAAAAAGTTTTAAAAAAAATGTCAATTATAAAAATTCTGTAATTTTACAAGGTGCACGACTGAAAAGAGTACAAACTAAACCAAGCAGGGGGGGGGGGGAATGATGCAAAATAAATGGAAGCATTGTGATATGCTAAATAAGTAACGAAATCCTAAATATATCTGAAGAGCAGAACCAGATAAAACTTTACTGCCACTAGACACCCGTTTAATATGTTATTGCAAGCCAGGGTGGGATGGTATGACTGGTGGCGTATCTGTGTGTGCACTTTGGTTTCTGTTTAATATTTGAATGTGTTTTTTTACCCGCTTGCATGTACGACCATTGTTGTAGTGTGAAGGAGAGATCTTTATACTGCTAGTGTGTGAATGCACAAAGTTGGTAATGGTTTCTCAAAACGGGAATGTGAACATGAGCGTTAAGCGCCTAGAGCTTTTACTGTGTGTGTGTTTTTAGAACTGGCGCTGAACAAACTATTGTTCTTGTTATCATTCTTCTTCTTCTTCTTCTTCTTTTTTTTTCTTCTTCTTCTTTTTTTTTCTTCTGCTTCTTCTTCTTCTTCTTTTTTTTTCTTCTTCTTTTTTTTCTTCTGCTTCTTCTTCCTCTTCTTCTTCTCCTTCTTCTTCTTCTTCTTCTTCTTCTTCTTCTTCTTCTTCTTCTCATTTAAACATCAAAATGAACTAATCTTTTACAAACACAGTAGTTATCATGTATTAACAGCGAACTATAACGCTCCAGGGCTAACTCTACCTAACGTGTGGCCCATGAATGGCAAGACAACAATAAACAAAGTGCTAACTCCAGTTGCTAATTAACGTAATTAAATCACAACACTTGCTAGTCTTAACAAGCTGCAGAACGAGACAATCCATGCCGATTATTTTTCTGTCTCAAACAATGGGTATCGAATGCTATTATGCGAATCGAAGTCGATAAGATATCGATATTTAGTTACTTCAAACTTTGATCTTCGGTAACAGATGATAAGTTCGTAATAATATAATTACCTTTTTATTCATTAGCGAGCTACCAACTGGAAAAAGCAATGGAGCATTTGTCTAAAGTTTTGCAAAATATCGAGTCACAGTAATAAAGACACTAAAGGATAAAGCTTCGGTGGTTTTGGGGGGAGGGGAAAGGGGGGGGGGGTTGAGGGACAACATTATACCAACAAAAGCCTTCCTGTCTTATAAGACACTCTTAGAAAAAATCTGCATTTTAAAGGGGAGATAAGAAATTCTATACCGGCTATGCAGAATTATTATTTCATAGTATAGAGCTAAGTCACAAAATTACTTTTGAACGGAAAGAAAAATTTATCTGTAAACCACACCCACTTCACATTTCTATTTTCTTGCATTTCCTTAGTTTTTACACGAATAAATGTATTAACATAAAACAGTGTTTTTGTATTAACACTATGCAAAGTTAAGAATACTATTGATCAACAACGAGCGTTGTTTGTCCGAAGTTCTTGTCTTTTGAATTCATCATGTTATTTTCATCAGTGCTACCTTCTCTATTTAAGTACCGCGCTCTTTCTCTTTCTCTCCCGATCTATTTTTTTTCTTTTCTTTAGCTGCGTTATCGTGAGGGCCAAACAAAACAAGACAATAATACGAATTCTTGCATCCTCAGCACTATGAAACCCGATAACATATTGAACGGAACATTCAAAGCTAACTCTCGATAAAAAGGATTATTATTCTTATCGTTCAATGCCAATAGTAACTCTGAAGAGCTTCAGATAAAGAACAACAGCTGTCATAAACAATTCAATTTTCATCTTATCAAAGAACTGGAGATAAAACGGTACAGCCGAAGACGGACGTTTGGAATGCATTTATTTGTCGAAGCATAACATTTAAGCTTATGTAAAACTAGCATCTCCTCTTCTTACAATATCTGTCAGCCCCCCGCCCCCCCTCCTTGCCCTTTTCATCTGTCACAGATTTTCTGTCCCCAAAGCCACAAAAGTACTACTACTACTACTACTAC
>BMAT01002201.1:527871-539932 GCA_019649035.1 Elysia marginata | reverse complement strand
GGGGGGCAATTCAATGCCCATTTTTTAAAGGATGTTATCTCCCCCTTCTGTTATGTGTGCTCATTTACAGTAGTCAAAAGAACAAATCAAAGAAATGTCCTTATATGAGATGCCCTGAGAGCCTCCTAGAAGGGCTTCTACCTGCAGTGGTTGCTTTGAAGTTCAGACACTGTTAGGATGCCTCACATGCAGGTCTAGTGAACAGAAAGCTTTAGATTATATTAAAACAACTGACTGCAAACATGGTGGTTTAGCCAGGATTAGCTCTAGAAAATAAAAGTTATGTGTGCACAAAGTATCTTAGTTTATCCAGTTTTATTTTATTAGACTTAGAGTTTTACAGTATGAAAAGATAGGAAAGAATATAATACAAAAGTAATTCTAGCCTTATTTAATATCTACAGGAGGCCCGGACCTTGGCTCAAGCCTGTGGACTCAAAGTAAGAGAAAACAGTTCCATTCAGTCATGTCATTCATTCTCACATTTAATAAAAAAGGTTTTAACCAGAATTTTCAAGAGTATTTCAAGTTCTGAACTTGAGCTTCCACAACCTGCTTATACTGAGACAGATTAACACCTCAAAGACTGTGGCAATATTGGTTGCAATCTAGCCTTTAGAAGGCCTGCACAGCACAAAAACAAGGCGATGTGTGTATATTGTTACAAATGAAGGCCATAAACACATTGCTCATACTGAAACTGAAAATGTGTGCCAAAATTAGCTAAAACATTAATTCAACTTTCGAAGGGAAACCATTCTAGTCATTAAAAAGTTGAAAAGAATGCTCAAAGAAATACAAGCATAGAGCAAGAAATGCAGGATATGTATTTAATTGTATTAATTAAATTCCATTGTATAATCATTCAGATCACATAGACTGCTAATTGCAGGACATACATAGCACACATACATCTGCTATTGTAGGACGTACAGTGAAGCCTATAGTGCAGTCAACCATTTATCCAGAAAGCACATGAAACTTTTAAATTAGATGTATGAAGTTAAGACTTAAGCCATAATATAAAAACATGCAGTGTAAGTCTACAGAGCAGTCAACAGGTTGACTAGAAAACATGAAAACTTGATTAATTGGACATCATTAATTGAGTTTTGCATCAAATGTAAGCAAATCTTTAACAAAAAGAACTTTCTTTTTATTACTAGTCATCTTTTATTTATAAATAAAGAATGGTGTTTTGGTATTGAGAGTTGACATCTTTTGTTTAAAATTTGTCAACTTCATTGCAAGCTATCGAGCTTGTTGGGTTGTCAGAATTACAGGATTTGCATTTTTTTTAATGCCTCTATTTCCCTACTTTTTTTTTACACAAAGTAATAAATTATACAGGGGGATCTGCTGAATGGGGAACTTGATGGAGGAGGTTTCTTTTTCCGACTAGCTGGGGGAGAGTTTACTCTCCTAGCTTGAGACTTGGGTACCGTATGTTTAAGTGCTTGACAACTTTCATTGCAGTAGAACATGTCTACAGCACAATTTTTGGTTCCATAAGGAATATCCTGCTATGAGCATGTTCCCCCAATACAAATTTTTATGTAAGGACAGGTATCGAAAAAATGGAGAAAAAAAGTCTGCTTTGGTGGCACTCTCTTCTAGGCACGTAACAAGATCCTCCTCACCCCTTTCCTCCACTGTTCATCCAATGCCATCATTCCCATTGTTTTTACTGATGCTATAAACTTAGAAATAGATACCAGTAACATATCATCTCTCTCTAGGCCTACAGTGGCTCATCTTACTGCACACTTGACAGGCCAATTACAATGCCGCACCCCCCCCCCCCCTCTCCTGTCACTCCCCTTAGCCCCTAATCCCCGGTTGCAGTGGACCGTTACGCCTGACTGCTGGCCTCGGGCTGGCACAGTGCATTTATGCAGAATGTAGTTGTTTAGCACAGCCAACTTGACCATGTGAATGAATGCTTTCTTCAACCACTTAAAGTCTTTCTTTGAATGAGTTGTAAGATACTATCTGATCACTACGATCAACTTTCCCCATGAACTTGTAGTTAGCGACAGCTGCGAGCTTGATGATGGGCTCATGGGTGACAGGGTTGATTTTTCCAGCATTCACTTTAGAATCATCTTGATCAGTGGTGAGGATGTTTACTTCACGTTTATTGTAAAGTTGAAGGAGAGTCAGGGTGCCGTTGGTTAGAGATGAAGTGGTAGTGTCAGCCTTTTTTAGCTATGGTAGCATGGCTTTAGGGGGGTCATTCTTCCTATTCAAGTGTAGAGTTCTCAAGCCAGAGTTTTGTACTGTTTTAGATAGGTAAACAGGTCAGGGCTGGTGTAGAAGTTGTCTACAAAAAGGGTTATACCTTCTTCTAAGTAAGGAGCAATGAGCCTGTTCACTACATCAAATGTTGCACTGTGGGTAGAGCAAGGCTTTTTTCCCGTGTAGAGCTCTAAGCTTGAGCAGTAACTGGTGTTGCTATTGCATAGTTGGAAAATCTTGATCCCGAATTTGTTAGGTTTATCAGGGTTGTAAACTTAGAACGTGAGTGGCCCCCTCCAAGCGAGCATGGCCTCGTCGATGGCAATTCATGCATCAGGGATATACAATTCTCCGAAATTGACCGCCAGATTATCCACAAAGCCTCTTATCTAATAGATAGGATCAAATTCAGGGCTTGCTCATGGTAGCTGTTTCTTGTTGTCAGCGAGGCGCAGGAAGGACAGGATCAACAAATCTGTCCTGCTTCATCATACTCCTAAAAAAGGGCAAATCATAAATGGGGTGAGTACTCCTGTACTCCTCCAGGTCGTTGACGTCAACGAGGCCCACTGGCGATGATCAGTCCAGAAAATGTCCACATCTCTCCAACTGTCACATCTACCCACTTTCGTATTCATGAGTTTGAGCTCAGTGCCTTTTTCTTCAAGGATTCCTTGGCATAGTCATTTGTTTCCCGGTGAAAGGCAGCTCTGTTCTCCAGGCTCTATCATCTTCAACATCAACTGCCCCTATCTCTTCTTCATCGTCGCTCTGATTGTCAAGAGGAGCCAATCTGTCTCTGTAAATCGGGGCAGCTGCCCAATTTCTCTCAGGCAAAGGTTCTTCAACATCGTCTAGGTCCGAATCTTTGTTGCTGAAAAACTCACCATCAACGCCCTGCTCTAGTACTAACACATTTGTCAACTGGGTGAGAGTATTGGATTCTCTCAAATCCAGAAAAACGTGAGCTGTCGGATGGATAACTAGATCCAACTCTTGGTACTCCATCATGTTCATGTTAAAAAGAAAACAAGGAGTGAAATGCGCAGTGATAATATAAATAACAGAGGAAACTTGACTGACTTAGCGGTAGCAGTGGCAACAAGTGCACTAACACAACCAACAAAATGCCAAAGTTTATATACCATAAATCAGCAGTATGTATAGCCCACAAGACAAACCAAACACATGCTCAGTGGTCATCATTGTCATTGATCGTGGTTTCATGTCAGCGACCTGCCTTGTTCAATGTTTGCAGATCAGTCAGAATATTGTTTACACTCACCACTTTGAAATGTAACAGTCTCTTGAAATTGGAACAACTGAGCCGGCGACCTGCCTTGTTTAATGTTTGCAGATTAGTCAAAATACATTTCTAATACCTTTGAAATGTTTCAGTCTACTAACACCCACGCAAAATGCTACCCTTTCAACCCTCGGCCCCAGTCCCCTTTCTCTTCAAAGCATGCTAGCACCGTGGGAAAGTTTTATCATTTCACTCTGGAGAAATTAGGGTGAACTTTCATAACACTGATTGACAGGAGGCTGGACCTGGTTACACATGACAGGTGGCTAATACCTAAGAGTCCATATTACCACAGACAGGCGTTGAGACCTCCTCTGGTCAATGCCCCCTCCACCTGACAAGCGTCTAGGATCTTCTGGGTGGGATTATGATACATCAATTACTCAGAAGGTGTCAAAATCACAAAATCATGGCCTATCAAACATCCATCCTAGTTAGACTTTTTTGTTATAGATATGCGAAATTTGACACCTCTCTTTGCACCACATCAGTCCCTTTCCCTTGTGGACTCTCAGAGTAGTGGAATCTGTTGTAAATCAGCAGCTGGTCTGTAATCCCACCATGGGGCGGCAAACCAGGGGAAAATTTTTACCTGTGTTTATTGATTGATGTTCTAAGAAGTTAGTTCCCTGTTCCCAGCTATCTGGTATGACAAGAGAGTGGGAAATGTGAGTTTAAAGCAAGGCTTACTCTGATGCCAGCATACTGGAATGGTGTGGAATGCGTGAGGGATGTTCAAAGCAAAACAAGTGTACACAAGCAAAGGTAAATTCCTCAAATCAAAGTCAATTCAGTGGAGTGGGGAGTGTGTTGGGTTAATACAACACACACTGACTTATGTACTAGACAAACAAAGGCTTTCCCGAGCCCGAGCCTTGCTTTGGCTTTCATTTTCAGAGTAAATACAAGGCAAGCCCACAGTGAGCCTATGGTCTTCTATTGCCCGTCATGTTTAATGGCTCTATTCTTTCCGCTGTATTCATGTTCGGACCTGTTCTTGTCATGTTAACACATGCACAGTTAATAGACTTTATATAAAAGGGGTTTCCTCAGACGCCCTGCTGTAGCGGATGACGCTATAGTTGAGCACTACTGTATTGTTACTCCTAAAAGCACTTGTTGTTTATTATCAACAGACAAATTAACTCTTTTTTTTTTCGCTGGCCATCTTTTAGTTTTACATCAGGGGTTAATCATTCTGATCTGTGAATGAAATTTCCAGATTTACACTGGCTGTGCTAGCTATCTAAAGGCCTACACTCTACAATAATCTTACAAGACAAACAAAAGTCACACCATTTTCTTTTTATAATTACCATAATTTTTGCACTATGTCTTGCGCCTGTCAGCTAGATTACCTGTAAGAACAAACTTTGGCTCTATCAGTATTCACCTGGAATGAACTAAAATGATAAGTCCACGGCAGGATAGGTAGATTTTGCTACGCCCGTTCCTAGCACATCTATTTACCTGAGGTTTAAAAAATAAATCATTTTAAAACACCACCTAAGCCCAGGAAAGCATGTCATTTCATTTATAACACGTAAATAATGCACTTTTAATATGTAACATATGTACAAGGATAAGGATAATTTTTACTGTCCACTTTTTAAAATTTGTTCCAGTCTGTGAAAATTAATTGTACATCTTTTTAACAGCATTTAAAGCAGATATTGCACACACTCTCATCATACTCTGATCATTGAGATTATGTTATATCTTATAAACAGGATTAAAAAGAGATATTGCACACACTCTATACACACACAGCATGGGTGTTAATGAAAAATATCACCACCCCTGAAATGTGTTACGAACAATGTACCAAAATTTTTCCATCCCTGAAAATGTAGACGGAAAAGTAAACCCCCTTATCTAGTATTTATAGTAGCAGGCCTGCATCATTTAAAGCGATATTTCATTTCTCAAGTTAAAAACAACAGGAATTATCACAGCTGGGTTAGTAGTTTTCAAGTGCTGCTTTATCATGAGAAGGGCCTCAAATTTCTCAGGAATCATCCAGGACCTATCTTTCTCCATGATATCGTCCATCAGGTTAAAAGACCCTTCAATAAATAATGGGCCTACTGAAAGCAGACAAAGTTGCTTTAACAAATCTTTGTCAAAAGTTGATGTTTAGGCTGGCCATATTTCTATTGTTTGAATAAATGGCAGAACCAGTCAGTATCAACTCTGGAATTTTTGTTTGGGCGTGTCAAAACTTTCTCTTTAGCAATAATAATGAGCCCCCATCATGTTGCGAGTTACGTTTCTGGATCGCGAGATCAATAAAATCTACGTTAGAAGAATCCATAAGTAAATGTCTTGAAATGACCTCATGAAGACCTAGATTTACATCTAATAATCAAGCACAAGCTAACGTTAAAAGCCTTAACATAGGTCTAGTTTGTAGATCTAAACCTATGCTCGCACTAATAGATCGGTAATCTTTAATTTAATATTTCTCATGATCTCAAAATCCGTGGTTTAGAAACTCATCCCTAGTTACGCAAATAAATCTAGATCCTTTTTCTAGTGATTTTGTTCGAACGGTTACCTAAAAATTTTAAAATAGATCAAGATCTACTCCCTTAGTTTATTACAGCTTTCCATTCATTTCAACGTGTATCGGTAAATTAAACTAGATCTAGATTCTAGATCTATTTTCCAAGCCCGTAAGAAGTGAAAGGACACGGAAAGAAAAACGCTGTGTGAAATGTTTACACTTTCTGTCATTACGGCCCAGGGCCATCGAGCAGTATCTAAATTTAGAAAAAAATAGACATTAAAGTGAATCGGTGTGCCTCCAAGACCTTGTTTGTAAACGTCATCAAGAGTAGACCTATAGCTCTCAAAAGTAGATTGCATTAGCTGACGATAAAATTAGAAAACTCTACAGAGCTGGCGAATCAGAACGGCGCTAGCGGTATGACGTCACAACAACAGGTAGAGCTTCCCGGCGGTAGGGATGCGAGATTTGTGGTCATGGGCTTGGGCCGGCTGGCACGATTTGCCCTGGAAAGGGTCCGTAATAAAGCAAAACGAAAATAAGCAACCGGTAAAACACAGCTTAATTGTTTGTTCATCGCCCGAGGGGAAAAAAACTTGATCAACATAAAACTAATGTCCAATTCTGGAAAGTTATCTTGTCCCGGAAAATTATCTTTCGTTTTTTTCCTCATTCCGGAAATCAGGGATATCCCGGAAAAATAACACCCATGACACACACTCATTGTGCACCCAATTAACTCACGACTTTCATTCTAATCATCAATACCTTGAGGAAAATTTACGTTACATCCTAACTGAAGGTGGGAGAAAGCAAACAGTCTGCCGCTAGCACTTAATACACTAATAGTGACAATAATATCTGAAATATTATTTCCTGTTTAAATAGGTAATTTGTAATATTTCCCAATTAATTTTTGGGATGACTTTTCATAGAAAAAATTCCAAACTAAATTTTTTCCTGCTCTCACAAGAATTCGACATTTTGTGTTTCCCGACTTGGCGGGTCTGACTGTACATGTAAACAAAATGCTCTGCAAATAAATATGCCATACTTCTTGTGTGCTAACCTAAAGTGCTGCAGAAACATATATGCTCTGTGATTTGATTGAA
Organism: Elysia marginata; assembly: GCA_019649035.1. NCBI lineage: Eukaryota > Metazoa > Mollusca > Gastropoda > Plakobranchidae > Elysia > Elysia marginata. The sequence continues at coordinate 532,767 of BMAT01002201.1, read as the reverse complement.
TTAAAAGAGTCTAATTGGTCATACATTGTTATTTAACGCTTTAGAAACCCAAAGATTTTTCTTCCCCCATTCCCATTGACTTACACATTGCTCTCTTTCTCTCTGTCTCTCTCTCCAAAAATGTGAAGGCTTCTAGCTGCGAGGATATAGCCCTTGAGTTGAGCATGTGGAGAAGAGAGATAGGGAAGAGACAGCACCGTGTCATAATCATCACACAAGGAGCTTTACCAGTCTTGCTTGCTATAGGTGAGACAACCTGACCTACCACTATACCAGTACTAATTTGATATACAGTGCAGTCTGCTTAAGTTGAAGTGCTTGGAAAAAGCAAGTTTAGTTCCAAATCTCAGAACTTTAGGTTAAGAATAGTTGACAAAAAATACTAGTTGGGATCCTTAAAAAATAAATTCAAGTTAGGGTATCCATAAATTCGAGTGATCAGACTCAGAGTTCAAGTTAAATGGACTCCACTGTACATTTATGACCATGCAATGAAAAACTTGGAAGAGAAAAGGCAAGGGTATTTTGAGAAAAATTGTTAGACAGCCATTAGAAGTTTCTACAGTATACTGCAGGCCTATGTGTATTTTTGTGCCAATCTAAGCTTGTGAACCAAGTTTAGTATGATCGTTTCTAATTATAATAAATAAATAATTGTGTTGCTTGCAGACAAACAAGTGAAGAGTTTTCCGGCTCCAGTCATTCCTGAGGGAGAAATGGTGGATGCAAACGGTGCAGGTGATGCTTTTGTCGGAGGTTTGTTAATTTCTGTTTTTAGCACGGTTATTTTTTCAGGGGGATAAATGGGTCCTGAGGAAAATTTTTTCATCAGTTGTGGTTGTGGCTTTACTACAGTAGAACATGGCTACAGCGGAGTTTTTATGTCCAGAAGAAAAATCCTGCTGTAGGCATGTTCCCGCAACAGGAATGTAAGGACAACTCTGCTTTGATGGCACTTCCATCTACTAGGCATGTAACATGACTCTCCTCACCGCTTCCCACTCTTCTTCATCCACATTGTTTTACCGATGGTATAAGCTTAGAATTAGATATCGCTAAATGTATCATCTCACTCTAGGCATACAGTGCTTCCTCCACTGCATTGGTCCGGCCAATAAGAATTCGGCAATCAGCTCCCATTTGCGAATACAATGTACACTGACTTGTGAACTAGACAAACAAAGGCACATGTATACAGACCTTGCACTGGCTTTCAGTGCAACCACAAGCAAAGCCCACAACGAGCCTACGGTCTGGTATTGCCCGCTAAGTTTATGGAAAAGTTCCTTGCTTAAATTCTTACTCAAATTCCTCCTAAGCTCGCTCTATTCCTTCTACTGTATCCATGTTCGGGCCTGTTGTGTTATTGCCCTTTATACCCATGCACAAGTTACAGACTTATATAGAGATGAAAAAGAAGGGATTCCTTAGAGGCCCTGTTGTGGAGGTGGTCCCGCTGTAGCAGGTGCGGGTATAGTTGAGCACCACTGTTTATTTTTGGCCTGGTCATTATGATTATTTAAAATTTTTTTCTTAAAAGTTAAATAGTTATTCTATCATTATCATTACAGTTGTTGTTAAAATTAACATGCAAAACTGGCCACTGTTCCTTTCTAGCCTGTATGATGTCTAACTTTTTCAACAATGAAAAGCTATATTTAAAAATTTTTAACAATACCGTTGGTGTTCAATGAAGAATCAAGTACTCAAGGTTTTTATTTGCTTTTACTTCTCTCACACCCCCTTTTATGTTTTGATTTTTTTTTATCAGTCGTAAAGAATTTTATGCAAAAAAAAAAAAAGCAACTAATTTTTGAAGTTTAAAAAAGCTGTTTTCTTGTTAAAGTAGATGAAAAAGTATTATTTTCAATTGAAATTTTTTATTAAACTTATTGTTAATTTTTCTTCTTTTTTTCAAGGATTCCTAGCAAGTTTGATGAAGGAACACAGATATGATGATGATGAAAGACAAACATATGATTACGAGGCAGCAGTGAATGCAGGTCATGAAGCTGCCGGTGTTGTGTTGAGACAGAGGGGATGTGATCTTCCTCATAACAATTGATTCATGCCTGAAGCTTAGAATGGCTTTATAGTCTATGAACTATCAGACAGAAAGTTTGACAGCTGTTAGTGTTAATCAACTTTACTAACACTATTGACTTAGCTCTGCATGTAGGTTATATTTTTGTCATATTTTTAAGATGGTGTGGTTTTAGATAGGTAAAAAAGCAAAAATGAACTTTTACATTGTTGTTATATAATTTACACTACAACGTTTGGATAAGTGCCATATGACTCTACTTGTAGAGCTCTTGACTGACAATACATAGTTTGTAAAATGGGCAATGTGAAATTCTGAGGTTTGTGCGGGGGTGGGGGTGGGGGGTGGGGGTAAAACATTGCACAAAAAATCCGACACGGCTGGAATTTCTCTAGTAGTTTAACATGACTGTTGATTGTTTCTCCCCCCTGCCTGACTTTCATTTTCTCTAAAAAGTGGCCAATCTGTTTTGCAATTTTCTCTATGATTCTTTTCATTTTGCCGTAATGTAAACAGTAACGCAGTGGGTTTTTTTGTTTTTTTTGCAGTATTAATTATTATAAACAGTAACACTGTTTCTTTTTACTATTTTATGTATAGTAATGCAGTTTACTACGGTATTTAGTCTTGCAGTATTCTTAAATGGTAATGCAGTTTCATTTTACGGTGTTATAAATAGGAATATAACCAGCTAGGTTGGCTTGTGTTAGCCTACATCTATATCACGATATGGTCATTTTGCAATCTTTAACTTGTCTCTATCCTTTTAGATGTAGAGAAGATAAGGCAACTGGGGACAACTTTTAAATACTGTATCCCAAATATTCATAAAGTTCTGTTGTTGCTTGTTTGATATAACTGGAAAGATGATTTTGTGAACTATATTTTGATTACAGTTTTTACTCGCATTAAATTTTTTTGTAACCACTAGTAAATGCCCACATTCATACGGGTTTATTAAAGAATGGATTCAGCTCCAATTTTAATGTTTTCTTTCTTTCTTTTTGTATTTATTTATCTGGGGCCCTATATTGTTGTATAACTTTTCTTCTTTCCGTAAACTTACATTCTGTCTTTGAGTTTCCTCTTAACGCCTTCTTTTTATTTTTTATCTCCATAATGTATAGTCATGTTTTTCCTACTGTTTATCCTACTCCCACTCTACTTCTACACCACCCCTCTCTCTCTCTCTCTCTCTCTCTTTCAGTCTGTCTCATTGCCTGGCTCTAAGTTCCAGTATAAGTGCCTTCCTACTCTCTCTTTCACATTATTTTCTATAGCTTTTAGAGCAAAAAAACTGGCAATGGGTGAATGACATGACATTCTCAGATTTTTTTACAAAAATATGTATTTGAAATATAAGAAAAAAAAACTTCTGATGTCAAATTGTCATGAAATCATAAAGGATTTTTTAAATAAAAAAATTGAATGTATCGCATTCTGTCCAAGTTAATGGCTTATATTTTAAAAATTGGCTTTTAAAGTTTATTGGGTTTTCAGAAATCAAACTTATTTGTATTTTAGATACCGGTATTGAAGCTAAAGCCATCACCAAAAAGTTTTCAGACCTAATTCACATTTAAATTTCATGTTTTACTTGTTTAATTTGAAAGATATGGTTGCAAAGGCCTCAACACCTATTGGCTGTCTAAACTTGAAATGCTATTTTCTCTCTTTTCTGAAATTTCACAAGTCCTAACCCTGCCAACTTCAAACGGCTATATCTTCATACAGAAACATAATAGAGCTTTTCTTTTTGTATTTTTGCTGTATTTGAATAATAATAATAATAATTTACTCATCCTTAACAGGAAATTAGTGTACAGACGTATGCTTAAAAATATATATTGATAATGATATAGGGTTTTATACATAGATTTTAAAAACGGTGCTACTTTCTCTCAAAATCACTTGGAATCACTGGGAATCACCAGCAATTACTCTAGGAATCACTGAAAATTACTAGGAACCACTAGGAATCACTTGAAATCACCAGGAATATCTCGAAATAAAATTACCAAATTTTGCACAGACTGTCTTGGAACCCCTAGAAATTGGTAAAAAAAAACCTTTGGAATCACTAAGAAGTCCTTGAAAATCCGTTCGTATACCTCAAAAGACAATTAGGCCTGATTAGAAGCCTTGTATTATTAATGTAAGCAGAATAGATAAAGTAGTAGTAGTAGTAGTGGTGGAGGTAGTAGTAGTACTAGTAGTAATAGTAGTAGTAGTAGAACTAGTAGTACCGCGTAATAGTAGTAGTAGTAGTGGTGGTGGAGGTAGTAGCAGTAGTAGTAGTAACAGTAGTACATGTAGTAGCAGTTGTAGTAGAAGTAGCAGAAGTAGTAGTAATAGTCCTAGTAGTAATAGTAGTAGTAGTGGTGGAGGTAGTAGTAGCAGTAGAAGCAGCTATAGAAGTAGTAGTAGTGGTGGTGGTGGAGGTAGTAGTAGTAATAGTAGTAGTTGTAATAGTAATAGCGGTGATGATGGTGGTAGTAGTTGCTGCTGCTATTGCTGTTTTTGCTCTCATTAATACTATTTGAATTGATTGATTTTCTGCAAAATCTGAATACGTGTCATCAGGTTCTCATTTTATGAGTGTTGCATCTACGGTTTAATATATAATTTTACACCATTTGAGAGGCTATGGACATTACCTGTCGCTTGTAGCAAGCAATCTGCGGCAAACGCCGGCGCCACCCTGACCTCGCATTACAGTACCGCAGACTTTTATTTCATTTCACACCCAGTATTGCACATAAACGTGCAGACAAAGTAGAGACACCTTTTTGTGCCGAGTATAATTATATGGTTGCATTTTTGTCTATTACCGTCATCATCACCATTTTTTT
>BMAT01002201.1:471459-485074 GCA_019649035.1 Elysia marginata | reverse complement strand
TAAGTGGCAAGGCGGTGGGTGCCGAAGCATCTGTAAGTCGAAGGTTTGAATCATACTAAAGGGAGACATTTCGGGCATTTCCACTAAAAAGCCCACTTCTCTCCACTGCTAATTTCATACCGTTACAATATTTCAATCATTTAACAGGAAATGTGCATGATGAATTTCTAGTAAAAACAGAACTATAGGGTACTTGCACTTGACAGGAAGTGTTGAATTAATGGATTTTTAAAAAAATTTAAAATAAATAAAAATTAGCTAAAATCCCTCCAACAGTAGAAAAAAGCTGAAATCAGCAGAATTCTGGAAAATTTACATCACTGAAATCTATAGTTGTCTGTGACAAGTGGGGAATCTGATGTAACCATAATAATCACGATTGGTATTAGTAAAGCAACATCAGTTTACATACCCATAACCCATAGATAAAACATTTTTCAAGTTAAATGCAACCCTTTTTAAAAGACAAATTATCAATGGTTACATTTGTCGTCAGTGAAAACTTGATTCTCCAACGAGATAAACAGTCCCAGAATCTTGCAGATTAGTATTAATAATCTAATACCCTAAAACTAAAATTATAATACAGGAATACGAGCCCCTTATGCACGAAAAGCGGGAAAATTTTAACATCCCTACAAAGTGATCTGCCTGGTACTGAGAACAAACAGCTGCCCTTATAAAATATTTGATAGATCAACTAAAAAAGGTAGATGCAACTAGACTGCTACAAAACTGTGCAACTGAAAAGAAGTGTTTGGTTTTCTATAAAGCTGAAGTCTGGAGGGTTTTCTTTAACAATTAGCCTTAACTTTTTAAAAAAATTTCGTGCTTTTTTGGCTGAAGAAAACTGCTAAAAAATTGAAGTTCCTGCTAAAATCGGAAAACTTACATCCCTGTATAATAGAGGCTGTTTTGTCTGTCTAGCACACCAAAGTGGATTCTTTACACTAACAGATTGAAAGATCTATCTAGATCTGGGTCCAGGTCTACTGCAGTTCAGTGAATTTCAATGCATTAAGAAATGGCTAATCTAAATCATGCCTTTTAGTTTTAACCTCTAAATATCTAAAAAAAAAAAAAACCCTTCTCTTTATTTCAACAACAACAAAGCAATTTTGAGAAAAAAAATCCAACACCTTTATGTGCTCCAAAAAGAAGAAAGTAAAAAAAAAAAATTGATTCAGAGTCACAATAAAATGGAAACTACATGGAAATATAAAAATACAATTAATCGAAATACCGTATGTCACGACAGTGCAGGTGGCTGTGCCTGCATGCCTAGATTTTTTCCTCTAATCATTAAGATGGGTAATAGAATCTCACAGAAGGTATCTTTTTTTTTATAACTCCAAATATGAGGATTTTTCAACTGCGTCAAATTTTATGAAGATTTTTTAAAAGTCTAATGAATCTATTATAGCCTCACACCATCTATTCACACAGATCTACCTAGCCAATAAAACTAAAAGAAGAATAAATAGATCTAAGCCACCCCTAATTTGAAATGCTGTTAAAATTGTATTAAATAAAGATCAACTTTTGATCGACATAGGCCTATGGATATCTAGGCCAATGGCTTCGTCTCCTATCTTGATTTTGGTTTGTTTAGTTGTATATCTAGCTCTTGTTATGCCAAAATTTACTCTGTTATAATGTTTAGGGAAAAGATTTTCTAATTATAAATTCAAACCCACGACATTTATATTATAACTTTATTGTCTAACTTTTCATGTCCCAGCAGAGCCTGTAAGTGTAAGAGCTTGCTGTGTAAAAATTTTAAAAAGAACAAGGGAGAAAGTAAAACATTTATTTTACATTTCACTTACGCAGTGCCCTGGTAACAGACTGCATAAATTTTAAATACATTTTATGGGTGATCTTGCTGAATTATCACTTTCAATTTGCATTTGCAAAGATTACTGATTATAGTCGCACCAGAAAGAAAGTTCAGCACTACTAGAGCTGGCCATAGCTTTTTCACCCAAGGGCATATAACTCCCAATTACCGTGCTTTCAAGAATACCCTATTGCCTTGACATATTACGCTTAACAAATCATATCACCAGCAGGCAAACTAACCTCCTTCCCAGACTTGCCACAGAAAGAACACTTTTTGCAATTTATACACTGCCATCGTAACTTTTGTACTTTAGCTGTGAGCTCTGCAGAGAACTTTAAACATGATGGGTGACCTGAGGAGTTTAGTAACATTTTAGAGAAAACATATGAATTGATAATCAGATGAAATACAAGATCAGATTCATTTTACAAGAATGGCTCTTTGAGTTACATGAATTATTTATTTCTACCATTAAAGCACTTAAATCCGGTGCAATAGAAATTTAACTTAAGAGCCTTTAAACTGTTACACTTAAACTTGTGTTAAGGAGCACAGTGTTGGATCTAAATAAGTTTAAAACAATTAGTTTTAAACTGTTCTTAAACAGACTTCATTGTGATATATTGGCTCAAAATTTTAAAAAACCAGGTCTAATATTAAAAAATATCTTTCGGAATTAAGAGCTGTCCTACATGCAAAAGTTGTAATTTTTTTCTGTGAGGATTTACTACCCGAGCAACTAGTATAGAGCAAACTGAACATTTGAGGATGTAGTCCTTCGGTTATATTTGATTTCTTAGATTGTGGTTGTTACATTGTACATGTACTTACCACTGTTGCCACAATCAGCACAAGAAATTAAGTCTTCCCATTTCCCTTCTCGGTTCTTATCTGCTCCTTCTAGACAAAAACTGCAGAGGATCATAGGTGTAGCACGTTTCTGTCAAAAGTGGAAATAGTTTCTTTTGTTACAAATACTGTATTTAAGTTTTTTCCGCCAACTTTCCGACTATTACTGCAAATAATTTTTCAAAACCAAAGATTGATGTAACTTCGTAACTAAGAGTCAAAATTAAAAAAACAAAATTCATTCATTTCATTACTTTTCAATTTTCGATGAAAAAAAAAACCAAAGCAACAAAGCATTCTTTAACTCCACCCTGTAAAATGAAAACCTTGACTATGAATCTAGTAAAAAAAATTTGTTTGAAAAATTAACGTGTCAAATACCTTGTATCTTTCAAATGGCAAGATGACCTCAAAGTTGGCCTCCTCAAGGTTGATTAAGCTGGACCCTTTGCTTTCTCCACTTTCTCCTGAAGAGATTTTCACTATCTTGCCAGACTGAACTAAGCGTCCCAGCGAGACTGCTCTTCGTATACACAAGCGGAGATTTTTTATCAAAGTATTGTTACCATTGTTTTTTACTTCATATTTAGACAGAATGTATTTCTCAATGGACTTGAGCATAAGCCCCCTTTCATGTTGAGGCTCTTGAAGACAGTGGAATACAACTTTGAATAACTCCGTCTTCTTCTCTATGTCCAAAACTTTCTTTTTGGAAGGCTTGTATGGAGTAAGTGCCGGGTCTTTATAAGTGAAATCATTGTTGCTCTCAACTCTGAGTATGTGACCGTCTTTGACAGCTAGCTCCAATTGCTCAAGTATTGATTCTTCAGTTACCTGATGGTTTTGACGAATTGCACCAATGATGCGGTCATTGTTTGGACGCTGCTTTTGGTGTTTTACCTTATGGACAGCCTCTAAAATCCAACTAAGGTAGGTTGAATTAACCTGAACGTTTTTGTCTGAATCCTTAACCATTTTGAGGTTTTTTACTGTTACAGTGCCCTGATTTATCTTAAAATAGGCACTAAGGATTTGAAATTTGCCAAATTTAATAGGAAATTACATCTTGCATTTATTTAGACAAGATTCTTTGTTGAAAAAGGTGACTATGTATTTCTATCACTGTGATGTCCATGGCCTTGCATATTGTCTGAAAAAGAATAAATAGGAGTATAAACACACACAAAAAATATTTTTGCTGATATAATTGCATTTACAACTTTTTTACTAAAATACACACAGAGACAAATCAACTAAATTTAGATGGCTGTGCAGTGTGCTGCTTAAGTTATACAGTCGCCGTTCTCTTGTATTCACACATTAATGCTTCAATGAAAGGCATTCCATCTATAACAATAGACTCTAGATCTAGATTTGACAGAATCTCTACCTCGTCGAAAATAATAGTCAATAAGTCATTAACAAGAATTTACTGATTGATAGAATCTAGAAATCTAGATTAGATCTAGATCTAGTCTACAGGCCCTCTATTACCATGCAACTAGATTCTCGATCTAGATCTATTCAGAATTGGAAATCTACTGGCCCCTCTATATCGACATCTAGATTTAGCGATCCCAATATCTTGATCTTTCAAGATAGACCTAATCTACTTATAAATCTACAGAGATTTAATCTTGACTAGATCTAGAATCTAGATTCTAGATCTAGATCTACATCTTATCTCTTGCCTAGGAACAATGCTCGGTAGATCAAGGAGGCGCGCAAAGCATCTTCGTCGGATTCTGAAGAAGAAATGCGCCAATACCGAAAAGTGCAAAATTCGGCAGTCTAATTATTAATGAACACATAAAGAACAGTAATTTACATAATTTTTGACTGTATTACCTTGGACTTTCGACAACGGATCACTTGACATGAAATAAAAATTCAACAGTTTTTGTGTTGGCTTGCAATGGCGATCGGGCCGTCACAAATCAAACATGGCTGCCTAAATAATACTCCGAAATACATTGAAATGTCAACAATGTAAAATTAAAGTAAAGTGTATTATTTTTCCACTATTCTCACCAGATAATTTACTGTGGACATTGAAAAGTTTGGTAAATGTGAACTTAAACCCAATCTAAAGTATTTAACAGCAATTATAGTAGGAACTACTTTTATTCGAGGAGTAATTCGGTCATTTTTTTCCTCTATTGCTTCATGATACTGACCTACCAAAACATAATTTGAGATCTTTTGATTGGATGATTTCTTGTTAAGTTTACAAATTGGGACGAGCCAAGACGTTGAGAGTGGCCATTATTTTGTGAATATATGCGTGCAATGATTAGTCTCTTAAGTCCTACACCTAATGAGCTCTGTCTCCCGTTTTTGTTTTGCTATAATTGGCCCAGCGACATGTGGGCTTTCGTCCTTCTGTCAAATGCCATGTAGTGGTATATAGGCCTACAAAATTTCTTCAGCTGTTGAATGGTTGCGTAGAGGGTGTTATCAGTGTTTGGTCCCAGAGGGAGAAGGGCAGCTCTCAATGGGTAATGGGTCTCAAGTCCTTTAGCCAAGGACAGTGGAAGAGGTGATGCTCCACCGATCCATGAGTGGTCAGTGGTCACACAGCGGGCACGTAGGGGGGAGTTGGGGCTGAATTCTATTGGGATGGAGGTTCAGTTTCATGTGTCCAGTTCTAAGCGAAAGACTGTGGCTTGATCTTTTCTAGAGAGAGTTGATATTATCATTTTGTGTTAGTATAGTCATGTGCTTAAAGACTGTCCGTCCGGTCCTGCCCGTGGCCCACCTGTTCATCCAATTTTGCTTCATGTTTGTTTTAATTATTTTTTTTTTTGCAGTCTTCAGAGTTACTGGTGTGTTGGGTTGTTCTTGTCGAGATCCCTATTTTGCAAGTGTATCTGCTTTGTCATTTTCTGGTGTGTTGGAGTCTCCTAAGACCCACTGCATTGTCAGGTTGATGCCAAGGAAAGTTACGAGGTAGGCCTAGTGTGAGGTTTGCAGGATTCGTGCTGAATTATGGTTTTCTTTGTTTTCTGTAGCTTGTTATACTGACAATGAGTCAGTAAAGACCACAACATTGCTTATCTTAGAGGTAGAGGTGTCAAAGATGGTACTTAAATGGTAAAATGCTGTGTCAATGGCTGCCATTTCTGCCTCATAGTTGTGCGTTTTCCCCCGCATGCATCATAAACTTCGTTAGTGCTGCCATCAGGGTACTGAATTAGGACTCCGCATCCTGCCTTGGTGGTTCCTTTGAAAGCTGACCCATCTGTAGATGTGTGTATATAGTCGTCAGGGTAGCTATTTATTGTTTTTGGGATGATGCAAGTATCAGTGACACTGGGCCCGATAATTTTGTGCTACGGTCCAATAGTTCTTTCTTTATTTCAGAATCTTTCAATTGGGTGTTTGGAGAGATTTTTGCATCTACCCTTGGGTTTTTTTTGGGTCTGTTCTCTGGCAGGACGTGTTTCTTTTGTATCTGCAACATTGTGCATGACAGATCTCCGGTGAAGTCTTCCACTAGTTTTCGATTTGGATGTTCAGTGTTCATGTTTCTGCTTCTTTCAAACATTTCTAAGGCTGCCTTTCCTCTGCGCACTTTAAAGCGATTCTTCGTTTGCAAGAATTTCGCATGCAACGGTTGGTGTGAATCTCATGCCACTATTCAGGAAGCGGAGGGAATTATTTTGGATCCTGTCTAAGGTTTCAAGTGTGGTTTGGCTACACATGGTTATTAGGCTGTTTCCATATTCCATAGCAGAACGGACATAACCAAGCTAGAGAGCTCTTGATGTTTGTTTGTCTGAGCCCCATGAACTACTTGGCAAGTTTTTTTGAATAGCTGCTATCTTTTCTTTGCTTTGGTTGCTATCTTCTCAACATGTCTTTTCATAGTGAGTTGTTTGTCTAGTTCGACTCCTAAGTTGGGTTGTGAACTTAAGATGACCTCTCATCTCCAATGTTCAGTTTTAGGTTGGCTTTAGCTGTTTCGTGGCTTTTTGAGAAGACCGTGTAGGCCTACACTGTCTGAGAGCACCTTATCTTTAGTTTCCATTTTGGCAGTAGTTGTTTGACCTCTCAAGGTCACAATTTAGCTTGGCAGCACTCACTGCTGCTTTGGTATTGGTCTGCAAGAGAGCAAGGTCGTCAGCATAAAGTGTTTCTTCAGCTTTTAAAGTTTCTGTTACGTCAATGAAAAAGACGAGGAATAGAGTGAAGCTCAGACATGAATCCTAGGGGAGGCCTTCCTGTAGTACTTATCATGATGAAAAAAGCGTTATTTATTTTGGTTTCAATGTTTCTATCAATGAGGGAAAAATACACAACTCTTATAAAGTTTGCTGATGATTCAACCATTCAAGGCTTACTATGTGACTCCGTGGGTTGTTTTTTGAAGAAGTCAAATGTTTTTTTGGTTGCTGTGAGAAAAGATTTCCTCATGTCAAATGTTAAGAAAACAAAAGAGATGATTATTGACTTTAGAATAACGAAGAACCCTATGCACCATCTTGAAATTAATATCGAGTCCGTTGAAACCGTCGGCTCCTACAAGTATTTAGGTTTTATTATTGACGATAAACTAAATTGGCATGCCCATGCTGATGACTTATGCAACAAATTGTACATGAGGCTGTTTTTCTTTAAAAATGTTGAAATCTTTTTATGTGAATGAAAGCATTCTAAAAAATTTTTATCAAGCTCTCATTCAAAGTGTTATTACATTTGGTAGCCTATAAGCTGTTGGGGAGGGAACACCACAGAAGGGGACAAACCAAGAGCAAAACGATCCATCAAAAGGCTGGATAAAAGTGGGTAAGGAGCTGCCACTTTTAAACGATCTATATAAAAGAACACTCTATGACCAAAACATTTATTACAGTAAATGATCCATACCACCCTCTTTATATTGCATACCAGATTTCAGGAAGATCAGGAAGATTTATTACTGTCCACAGCAAAACAGAACGTGATAAAAAAAAACTTTTGCTCCGGCAATATCTCGAAAATTGTCGGAAACAAAAATCACAAGTAAATATTAATTTCAAGCTTTAATTTCTTGTATCTATGCATTTTATCGTATATCTGTGAATTTATGTCCGTAAGGAAAAATGTAAGAGGTTAGGGAGTGAGTTTGAGAGTGAGACCGAGATAGAAACTTGCTTCTGTTGTAAAAATGTGTTTGTTTATGGTAAGTGGTTATGGTATGTAACTACGTATATTTAATGTATTTCTGTGCTTGCGTGTGAAATTCAATTTTGACAATTGTGAAACTATATGCCATTTGTTTCAGCACCAATGTCCATGCCAAATTTCCAATTATGGATCAATAAAGTGTATCTTATCTTATCTTTAAAACTTTATCCATTTGTATAGTTTACCGTGTACTCCTAGGCTTGTCATCTCATTTATAAGTTCCTTTCACCAGACTCTTTCGTAGGCTTGTTGGAGGTCTACAAAAATGGTTACTGTACTTTTTTCCTCCTAAAAGCTATCTTTGATGTCTTGGGTTAGTTTGAAAAGTTGATCTTCTGTGCAACCTTCCTTTATAAAGCCTGCTTGATGCTGATTTAGGCTATTGCTTTTCTCTAGGTACCATAGAGGTGGTTGTTCACCATTCTTTTTGCAAGGTTTCGAGTGCAAGATGTCTGAGATATGGGCCTGTAACTTTTGACTAATTCAGGTGGCTTATCTTTGAAAGATTGGTATAATTTGAGCAATTGTTCATGCTTTTGGTACCTGGATGCTTCGCTATATCATGTTAGGTAGAGCAAGACTTCTTTTCCTTTTGGACCGAGATTTAATCGTATTTCATAGTATGGCCCTGGTGTTTTCTTTGGTTTTAGTTTCCTCAGGGCTTGTCTGAGCTCTGCCATACTTAAGTTCTACTGCTACTGCTGCTGCTACTTCTACTTCTACTGCTACTTCTAACAGGTTGTAGTATAGTTAAGACAGTTTAAGGCTGGCGTCGGACTGATCATTCAACATTCATCATTTATCATTTATCATTCATCATTCATCATAGAGGTGGTGTCTGATTGGTCATTCACAAACTGTCTCCATTCACCGTGCACATGCATCAATTCTACGAATTTGCAACTCAGAACAGTCGTGGGGAATGTCCTGCATTTGTTCTGTTTCATTTAGCAAAATGTTTTTATTAGAAGATCCCCTGTTTGATCCTGTGATTATGCATAGTTTGCAACAAAGAAAAATGTGGTGTAGACCTATCTACTCTACCCGCCGGATTGAGAGTGAATACGCATCTCTATACCCGAAGCTACTAGTACTACATGATCCTGAAAAATTCCAGAACTATGCTCGGATGTCAGAGCAAAGCTTCCAGGAACTCCATGATCTCATCAAGCACGACATTCAGCCACGATATACAAACTTCAGAGACTCAATTTCAACTGAGGAACGTTTATTAATATTGTCCTTCAATGACAAAAAAAAATGAACATGCTCATTCATGTGAATGATAAATGATGAACGATGAATGGTAAATGATGAATGATCAGTCCGACTCGCACAAGTCGTTACAGTGTGCTCGATTTCGTGAATGATGAATGTTGAATGATCAGTCCGACGCCAGCCTTAAAAGCTAGAGTCTGAGTGAGAAGATAGTCAGAGGAGTTAAGGATCAATGTGAGAGTAGATTCAGAACAAGAGCCAGCGCCATGCCATTCAAGTTTTGCCACGTCCACACCAAAGACTTTTTTCATTGTCATATATACCACGGCTAATGTGTCTAATTGAACATAAGTGTTTCTCTTTTTTTTTTGTAGGAAAATATTTCATTGTACTTAGATTGCTGTAGACGGCCCCGGAAAAAGGGGTGAACAAAATATAAAAAGTTAAATAAGAAACCAATCATTCTTTTTTTGCAGATGACATTCTTTAAACAGTTGGGAGTTTTTAAGAACTTTATTCATACATGACTGTGTATGTAAATTAAAATTGAGAGTTATCTTTACAACATTAACATTTTTATAAAGATAGACAACTTAATAAATATATTAATGATTTTAAATGATAGCCCTTTTGTTGTGGCGGCAGTGAGTTTGTTCATAAAAAGTTAACCTTGAACATAACATTAAGCCTGTTTCACATAATGCGGTTTGCGCTAAATAGTATTCCCGAACATGAACGCGGTCCGGTCTTTTTTTTTCTCATAATAATAAGCAGATTGGCGTTGATCATTTTTTGTCTACGCGTTTATTGTGTCAATGTCAGTGATTTTTTTCCGTAATACAAATTTCGCCACAGATAATCCACCGCTATGACTTTAAGAACCATGCGCTTTGATTTCTATAGATTCTATAATATAGCACTTTTTAGCAGCTACGTGTGCTTGTAAAAGTGATGGAGGGAAACACGAAGGATATTTTGTTATAACTGTGACACTCATTTATTACACTTCTTTTGCAAGCTCTTTTCCCATAATATTAGCTAAATGGATAATGCATATACATGCAAGTTAATAATCGCCAAGTAGGCCTACTTTAGGCTAAACTTATTGTCCTACTTCTACTCCTACTTTTACTCCTACTCCTACTTCTACTTCTGAGATATGGATATATATGAGTCAGATCAGCTGATATAATTTATATTGACAGAATATTTTTACCACGGTTCTGGTCTGGAAAAGAAACGAAACTGACTATCACAAAATTCCATTACCAACAAGAGCAACAAAAAACAAACCACACTGTGTGAAAGGTGCATGACCAATCTACAATAAAATGCAAGCTATCAAAAAGGTAAACAAATATTTGCGTAGGTGTAAAATGATTTAAGTTATTAGAACTTTGATGTGAGTTACACCAAAATACGAGTGATTATGAGATGTGTTCAGGCTGGTTCAGGGTATAACGACACCGGCGCTGGGACTGACCTCGGACAGTAAGGCCCAAATTACACAGGATAGGCTGTACCGTACCGCATTACGCCTTCTGTCTTGTGACACCGGCGGACGGTATCTGCCGGTATACACCGGTATAACGCCGTGACATGGGACACGGCTGCTACGCCTTATGCGGTGTAATCATTTATTGAGACGTTCTACCGCATCAGAGGACGGCACAAATGGCGCAACTACCGCAAGCCCGTTTTGATAGTTCAGCAATGGATCCCGTTGTGTTATGGTGGTGGAGAAGAAGGAGAGAACGAAGGAGAAGACGAGAAAGAAGTGCATGGGTCCGTCCTATTTACATAAACAGGCAAGACGTTGGAGAATATTACACTATTTTTGATAATATGAAGAAGGACGATGAAAAGTTTTTTAATTAGGAAAGACTTCCATACCGACGCGCCAGTAAAAGTAACGAAATGAAGAAAGTCTGTTTACAAAATGGCGTCACATATACACTTGCGTTGTCCCGAGTGGTGAAAGAAAATTCCATTTATATAAAAATACAACGCACTAGACCAATGTCCAGTGAATATTCATCCATTAACATTGGATTAGTCATATTGTAGTAGGTAACAAGTTTATCTAGTGCTTTAAATTAATTTCAAAGTGGCGCGTCGGTATGGAAGTGATTCCTTTAATTACGCAACAATGTCATATACATCGTTCAAAGAGCTGCTTTCCTTGGTACAAGACAGGATTCACCACCCATCATTGAACTACCGGGAGACAATATGTCCAGAAAAGAGACTTCTTGTTACACTCAGGTTAGTATTGACATTCTGTTTACGTGCATAATATCTTTCTTCATGTTTTTATGTTATCAACATTAACCTAAATCAACATATCAAAGAAGAAAATAAACTTTTTCATTCAAAATGACTACACAAAATAATGAGTTTCAATTTTATAAAATGTTTTATTGAATAATGGTACAGAGAAATGACAATCGATGTTAAACACCTTAAACAACAGATCATTAAAATTTGTAATGATTTTAACATGAAATGTAATTGTTTCCTGTATTGACTGAACTAAAATTAATCAATATAAAAAAGGAGCCAATCAGCTGGAAAATTGTGTAGATGTAAAAAAAACAGAAATAACAACATCAAAGCACATTTAGCAATGAAATTTTGAGATTTGTAAATTTTGGCTCATTGAATTTTAGCACTAACATTGATGGAAAAATATTCTTATTTTGTTGATAACTCAAATGCTCAACAATAAAAAAAATCAGAGAGTATAATTTCTGTGTTCTTGTTCATAGCTTGATGGGAGGGGGCATTGTATCATGTTGTATTGCTGTTGCAGGTTGGGTGGGGTACTAGCGTAATTTTGATAAGTTTGATATTCAGCACCTCTTTCTGGGGTGTAAGATAACCTTTGTATATCTTGCATCGTGCGAATTTGAAAGCTTGGTAGCTGGTCAGGGCTGAGGGATTTGAGTGTGGGTACTAGGCTCTTGAACCACATCACCAAGGGATCCTCAGTCTGGTTGGTGACCGAATTCACATACGCGATCCTTGCTTGATCTACTGCTTCCGGCCCTGGAGATTTTCTTTGTCTTGGAGTTGGGGCCGTAGCAGGCGCAGGCGTTGGCTCACGCGCAAGTGTTTGTGCAGGCATCGGCTCAGATGTAAAGTCGTGCCCCTCCCTTGCTGGCACGCTCATTGGCAAGTCCTCGTGCACAGAACTCGTAGGTGGGGCGGGGCTTGAGCTGGAGGCCCGAATACTGGAGGACATTACTCTGGGTTGTGACATGTGGGCCTTTAAAAACTCCATCTCTGCCTCATATGTCCACCGTCTGAATGGACCTGAGGCAGCAGAGCCACTTGGATTTTTCGCCTTTCTACGGGCGAGCACTTTGGCAAAGTTGTTGCGAAGTTTGGTCCAAGTTTCCTGGGCCTCTGGTGGATAAAAGAAAAATATGCAAAATATGAGCATGAGCAATGAAATAGAAGGTACAAGCCTGATTGTGTCAAAATTTTATACATATATCATAAAAATTATAATTGTGTTATTGTTCACATTTTTGTCATCAAATTTCTGGCGACTGGAGGCAGTTACCACTCTGTAGGATACACTTTCCGCAAAGCTCCCACAACAGTTGGTCTCATTGTTATTGAAACGTGTGAAGCCATTTGGGACGCACTACAGCTTCTTTGCTTTCCAGAGTTCACTAAGATAATGTGAGAAAAGAAAGCTCGCCGATTCGGAGAACTGTGGGACTTTAAATACTGTTTAGGTGCAATAGATGGCAAGCATGTGAGAGTGCAATGCACCCCATGCAGTGGTTCTCTTTTCTACAACTACAAGAGTTTCATTTCCTTACAACTTCAAGCTGTTGTGGATGCAGATCTGATGTTTACAGCAATTGATGTGGGTGATTTTGGAATGAACAGTGATGGATCTGTCTTTAAGAACTCTACATTCGGAGAATTGTTGTTAAACAATAAATTGGATTTGCCTGTGGCTATATCTATGGGCCTGTCTGGCACCAAGACTCCATATTGTTTTGTTGCGGACGAAGCATACCCATTAAAAGATAATTTGATGCGGCCATATGGGGGACGTAACCTGGACAACCCAAAAAGAATATTCAACCAAAGACTTTCACGGGCACGTAAGTGTGTGGAATGTGCTTTTGGTATATTAACAGCCAAATGGGAATTTTTTCTGCGTCCACTTAAGCTGAATGTGAAAAACTCTATAACAATAATTAAGGCTTCATGTATTCTGCACAATTTTGTAAGAGTTCGTGATGGCAAATATAAAGATTCTCCCACATCGTTGGGGGAAAACTCAAGCTCTCCCAGGCAACCAGTCCTAACAAACATTGAAGCTATTTCTCAAACAGGAAGAAGGTCTGACACTGCCACGCAGATAAGCGAAAATTTTAAGAACTTCTTCATAAATGAAAACCCAGTGGATTGGATTAACAAACTTGTGAGTGCCTAAATCACACTGAAGACCTTAGCACAAAAAAGGCTTTAACAACAAAGTTGTTTTACTTCTTACATGCCAATAAATAAGCT
>BMAT01002201.1:422131-438669 GCA_019649035.1 Elysia marginata | reverse complement strand
AAAAAAAAAAAAAACAACCAACAAACTTTCAACTGTCGTAGAAGGACGCGCAAACGTGAAACTTTTGATTCTGAGCAGGGTTAAAGAAAAAAAGGTTATCGTTGCAGGGCATGTCACCTTGCCCTACCTCCAGTATGTGTAAATGTTAAAATGTATTCACCTTATAGATATACTGAGGAAAAAATGCCATGACATTGCCGTTGAATAAAGAAACACAAGAAATAAGGAATGGTTTGTCACTTTGTGGATCGTTGCGAACCTTTTATTTTGGTAATTATCTATCACGCTGGATTGCCAGAAAGGCGCATCGCGCAGTCTGAGAGTTTTTCTTTTCGTATTGAAAAAGTGCTAAGTGATCTTTGCACCACGCAGTGCCAGAAAAAGCATAGGTTTTTTTTTTTTTGCGTCGGAGTTTCCTACTTTGTCCTGAGTACAGGGTACCAGGAACAAATTATTTATTCACCTACCATGGACCAGAGAATTTCGTCCCCTTCGGCTCTCATTTCATCTGAAGTTAAGTTTAATAATGAGGTCTCAGATTTTCCACTGCTTTCTTTGCTTTTCGGTAGATAACCTAGGACTACATTTGATTACCAGGCGGTGGGTTTTATACAAATTTTTACGTTACTTATTTATATAATACTCTTCGTATTTCACGCTATTTTATCTCTCTAGCGCACACCCTCCTGCTTCTTCCGTTTGCCTTATTCGTCCTCCCCCCCCCCACCCGGTTTAGTCAACGCCGTCTTCTTCTAAATTCTCTTTCTTTAACTTGAAGAACTGACATTATATTAGTTGAGGAACTCATGGGGTAGAAGTTGCGTACCACATCACAACGCCATGCCCTGTACCAGCAGATTGTTCCTGGACACGCTATCTGTATCTATACTTAGGTAGAGGATAAGACCCAAAAATAACGAAGATTGTGATCATTGTCCTGAAGACGTGAAATTACTTCTGGGTATCTTGGTGTATAAGCTGTGTATCAGATCACAATGCCATACCCTGCACCAGCAGATTGACCCTGATCTCACGCTATCAGTTTCTGCCGAGATGGAGATTATGACCGCTCCTACACGCTCCAACCATCAAGCACTCCACATGTACAATCATGTTTGTGTGTACTTCCAGACCCACGCGACTCAAACAATACCACGATGTCGTTTTAAATCCCGAAATGACCCCGGCCCTCAGCTTCGCGTTTTAAACCAGTAGGCCTGGAAGGTCGCAGTGAAATGAATCCTGTAAGAAAACACACTGAGTAAGCCATGGCGGGTCAGTCTGCCCCTGCCCCATTCCCTCCCAGGCGGTTAAATTCTGCTGTCCGTGCCTGGAGAGACATAATTATATCAGTTAATTTTGGTTCTTTGAATTTTAACGTCTTATTTATACTACAAGGTTATATCAGAGACGTCGCCTGGGACAATTGAAAGCGTGTTGCCACACTGTGGTGTGCTTGCATACACCACACCCAGCCACATCATCCTGACACCGGGTCGACCAGCCTTAGCACTAATTCCATAATGCCGGACACTAGGCGGATCAGCTGCTAATACCAATTTTAAAGTCCTTGGTTTGACTCGGCTGGGGATCGAACCCACACCTCCCGACCTCTGAGCGAGTGTCTTACCGCTAGGCCACAGAGCCGGTCCACTTATATCAGTGGAGACAAAGCATTATTGTTATAGGAATTCCGCAACCAGTTATACTTATAGAAAAATTCTATATTATCACAGAAAGACACAACACACTGCCTTCGTTGTGGAAGAGAAGAGCATCTGTCTATAATAACAATAAATATCATTTCTATAGCGCTCTACCTAAGCAGTAAAGAGTGAGATATCGACGTCTTCTTCTTCTTCTTCTTCTTCTTTTTTTCTTCTTCTTCCTCTTCTTCTTCTCCTTCTTCTTCTTCTCTTCCTTCGTCTTGCAAACCACCACCAGTGTATTTTGCAAGATTTGGACATCTTTTGGTATTGAATTCTCTCTTTGAAATCAGCTGCACTCATCGAGTTATTTATTAAGTCAAATGTTATGATATTCGAGACCCGAATCGTCCATGAGACAAAAAAGATCGCTGGTGGCTTTGGATTCGTGAGTATCAGAAGGGCAAGTTCATGCTTTGGTGGCGAATTGATTCTTGTTCTTGACACCCGTGGTATCAATTGCGTGTAATATATAACCTCTTGCATCGGTATTTCGAGATATCAAAAAATTATCCTAAAAATTACAAAACGACAACCTAGAAAAGAAAAGAAAAAAAAATTCCAGTGTCAAACCTTTTTACTATGTAACGTGTGTAATAATATGAACGGAACACGAAATGCGTTTCACACACAAGTACGCTTAGGTAAACGTTTTTGAGGAAACAAGGCAAGCTTTTGTGTAGATATTATCGAGACAGACATTTTTTTAACCGCCTTAACAGATTATGTTCTGTCCTCGCGCTGCTCCAAACAAGATGATAAACAAGCTGAGCTAAACTGTAACTATAATGCTATGTAATGCTTAGGCGGTTTAGATCTGCCGGGATATCTAAGTTGGAGGTAAAAGATCCTCTACAAAAACAGTTATTATGTCTTGCAGTGCGAGTGAGAAACTCGATTCATTTACATCTGATACATCAAATTTATGTTGTTTTTTCCACTCCTCGCCTTTCCTTAGCGCTCTCTCTCTCTCTCTCTTTTCTTTTCTAGTTAAACATCGCATAAGTTCTCCCTGTAATGCTTGTGCGAAGAATTTTCTACGTTTTTATGATCTCTATCTAGACCTAGTTAACTCTATCATACAAAGGGAAATTGTTTCCTCTTAGGAGATTACGTGGTGGTTATTCTCTCCCCTAGGCCTAGAGAAAAGGCTAATTCTCTCCCGCTGTGGAACTGAGCGCGCACTAGATCTAGACTCCACGTGTGTAGCGGTTGTGGTTGATTGAAGTGCGGTGTCTACAGTTTGTTTTCGCAAGCGTCGTGAGCTGTCAAACAATAGACAACGGGGGAAAGTGAGTCAACGAGGATGAAGAGGAAGGGGAAAAAGAGTTATGTCAGCAGGCAATTTAGTTTTCAAGTTTGAAATTAATCCTTTGTTTTCAGCACTTCTCGAGTTAAATTTCAAATCGCTTCATCAGATTCAGAGAAAACTTAGGAGGAATGGGAGATGAATTAATGAAACCATATCTAAGCCATTTCAAATAACTTTTGTTTTCTGATGAGACACACTAAAAAGAGAAACATTTGTAAACTATTCAGAAAAGATAAGGTGTCAATAGTAATCTTCAACACTCAGCGCTTTCATCTCGCCTGGTACCCACCCGGGATGGTATACCTGTATGAGATTTCTGTCTCATTCGTTTGGCGTTTTGTGTCGAAAGGACTAAGATTTGTTTGCAATCTAAAAAATCCCTCTATATTTAAGGGTATCTACTTTGTGTTATTTAACTTTTTTGTACATTGCATCTGTCTAAGACCGGCTCTGTGGCCTAGCGGTAAGACACTCGCTCAGAGATCGGGAGGTGCGGGTTCGATCCCCGGCCGAGTCAAACCAAGGACTTTAAAATTGGTATTAGCAGCTGATCCGCCTCGTGACTGGCATTATGGATTTAGTGCTAAGTCTGGTCGGCCCGGTGTCAGGATAATGTGACTGGATGTTGTGTGTGCAAGCGCTCCTTACATCACAGTATGGCAGCACGCTTTCAATTGTCCCAAGCGCCGTCTCTGATATAACCTTGTAGTTGAAAAGAGACGTTAAAATTCAAACAACCAACCAACCAAGCATCTCTCTAAGATAGCTAGTATGCCGCTGCTATGTGACCACAAGTTGTAAACTGCTATTAACTAAAATATTGTATCATGTAAAATAAAGAGCGTTTTTATATAGCGCTTATCCTGTTAATGTGCTCTAAGCGCTTTACATGGGTTCCCCGACAGGCCATTGCCAATCAAAGTACCTTCTGAACTCACAGAGGAGCAGCCAGTTAAGCGCACCACTCTAGCATTCTGACAAGATCTGTCACTGTCTATAGTCGTGTACTCGTTTAACGCATGAGTAAGGCGAAGAAATGTGTGTAAATAGCCTTTCTCAAGGACTAAACGTCGACCTGCCGAAAGCAGGTCTTGAACCCTGGACCTCTCGATCCGAAAGCCGAGCGTCTACCACTAGACCAGGACGCTCCACGGTCTTTAAACCTAAGTATAAACGTGATTGTTTGATTGGATAAGAATTCGACACCCTCATAAACACAAATTCACACGCTCAAATTTGACAGATATTTGACCACATAAACCTGCAGCTAGTTTCGTATTGTAGTGGAAGTGGTTAGCCCATCTAAATTCCTGCCGCTCAATACAACAAGCGTTGGGTGCGGGTTCAAAATGTGCGATCTTTCCTGTTCCCGTATTTTTTTTCTCTCGCGTTATTCACAAGAAGTTCTAGATTTTGGATCGTGTTATTAATGCCTCTTGCTATATGTTCTTGTTACATGTATTATATTTCGATACTTACATTGTAAACTCAACCTGTACGTTACGCACCATTTGAAACGAGTCCCCATGACTCCTACCGAGTCATGCAGTGTGTGAAGCTGTTTCAATGTCAGCCATGTCGCACGATCGCTTTGGTTTGTTCTATGTAAAATAGGGCCTTTATTGTCAGACCAATTATTTAAACATACAATCTCACGTGATTTGTAAAAAATTGCGTTTTGTATCATGTGACGATCTAATTAAAATTTAATTTCAAGATTTCAATGGAACTGAAAGTATTCTGGGCTTTTTTCCCATGTAGTTGACCCACATTGCATTTATTCTCATGGCCAGACAAACAAAGACCACTGGGAAAGGACAAGCGAATGAGTGTGTGTGTTCAGGGTTTGAAAAACGTCTTGGCAATAAACACGAAATTAAGACTGAAGAGGCGGAAAGTTTGAAGTAAGGGTTATTGCCCTCGATTTCACTACAAGAAACCTCAGTGGTTCAGTTTCAGTATCTCCAGGAAAGTCCTATGAGAGAAGCAAGCCAACTTCGAGACGTCATAACAAGAATTAATTTTTGCTGATGATGGGTTAGAGAGCAGATGTAACGGTTGTCTAGTTTCTAAAGTCGTGGCTATATGTCGGTTGGTGGTCTGGAGCCTAAGTTAAATCCTGTTATAGTTTTAATTCATTCCGTTGTTAACGGTGCGCGATGCGTCTCACGACCCCCCCGGCCGCCGACACTCGTGAGATGGAAATCTTTGTCTCGCTTTGTCCTTCTGTGTAACTTACAAGCATCTCTGAGAAGCTTAGAGGACGTGAAATGATACCTGAAGACATCTGTGTCTTGTACATTTCTCGTCTATCTATGTGTGAATTAGTGCCTCCCTTGTGGCAATAGGGTCTACAGAAGTGCTGTTAAGATATTGTCGCCTTCACTGTACATCTGGGTGAGTGATCCAAAACAGGCTGTACCTTAACGTCCCCTAAGCCTCCATAAGACTATTGTGCGCAGCGAGACAGGCTGTATATGAATATGATTATATACTGTAGAATTAATTTGTTAGTATGGCGTGGGAAGGCTTTACAACGTAACGGGATGTAGGGGATTTAACCTGGATACAGACATATGTTGAAGGAAAGTGTGATTCGGAAGGACTCGAAATAATTTTCTCTTGTAAAAAAACAAACAAACAAAAACACATTGTGAAGTATAATACAAGCATCGGTGATCAGCCTTAAGTTTGTCCAGTTCCCCAAATTTGCTCACTAGATCTAGTCCTAAGCACCATGAGGATTTTTTGTCTATTAATAATTGAACTATTCCAAAATCGAGGACCAAATACCCGAGCTCTTCTAGACCACACAGACATTTCAGATTTGACCCAAAGCTGTACAATATTTAGAAGATTGGAGTGTGCATATTATTTTACTTAAAATTAAACGTAGCGCTTTTCTAGAAATAAAAGCAAAAAAACCAAACATGTTTTTTTACCCTAGAAGCATCATACGCCGATAATATCGATTCTATTTTTTAGAACTAGATCTAAAACTTGGGGAAGTTATGGCGAAAAAAAGTTAATATGAGCCGCTTCTAGGATTGAAGTGAAAAAAATCGACACTGAAAAGTATTTCGGATGTGATTTTGACGACGATTTTAAAATGTAAAAATACCTGAATGGACTCTCTAGGTGTAATCTAAGCGCCAAGGATCTTGTAGCCTAAGTACCCCTGAAGTAACTTTTTAAATTAATCAATATGAGCATGAGTCTTCATCTGGAAAAGAGCACAATGGAAATTGGATTGAAGACATCACAAATCCAATCTAGATACATTTAATCTAGATCTAAATCTAGACTCTAATGCAGAACCTCCACTAGATTCTAGAAAAGTTTTCAACTATATTAGGGTTTCCATCTAAAGCTCTAGATGTGAGTATGAAACACTTGTGGATTTAATGTAGATTTAAAATAAATTTATATGTTACAAAGAGTTGTGTAGATTTAGATATAGGATTCAAACACAGAATCATACAAATAGATGTAATATCTAGACTCCTATATTATGTAGATATATCCATATCTCGATATGTAAATTGGAATTTTTAGAATGAGACCAAGTATATTTTACACAGGCTGTTTAAATCGTATCGAGAGTTTGACACTGGGAAAAGGAAGAGGGAAATTATCGGGATAGGAGGAAGGACGCGAGAGAGAGAGAGAGAGAGAGAGAGAGAGAGAGAGAGAGAGAGAGAGAGAGAGAGAGGGGGGGGAAGGAGGGATAGGGAGAGAGAAACAGAGAGAGACAGACAGACAGATAGAGAGAGATGTTTGCAGATACATAGTGATAAACCGACATGCGCAGAGAGAAAAAAACTTTAAACGATTGTATTACAAACCCTGTCCAAATGTTAGACCATAGATGTGTCAATCAGAGTTTTTGATCCAATGTTCGTAGAACGGGATATTCAGCTAGTGAAGCAAATGCGCTTTTCGAAATGACCACATTTCCCTTTATGGCTCTCCAAGATTGGGCGTTGGCTACACAGGCTGGAGATCCGATGCTCCGTAACCAGTTGATAAATTTTTATCGCTTCCGTGCGTCGATCCAGTATTAACTGGACTGGTTACTAAACCCCTGCATCAATACTTGATGGTGGTAAAAGGGGCGAGGAAAATAAAGACGACCATACAAGCGAGTGGCTATAGTGAGTGAATGAGAGTGGTCGTTAACTTGCACCAAGCTTTCAAAGCATAGGATGCTACATATCTTGTTTTTCCTAGACTCTAGTATTGGACTGATAATTAAATGGCCACACCAGTGCGCTGTTTAGCCTTTGCCCTTTGGTTATATTTGATGCTTTTACTGTTCACTTCAAGACTTCTTTTCTTAAATCACGACACGATGCAGGCATAATTTTGTACTTTAAAAAAATGAATAACTAGACGTAAATCAACCGTTTAGGACATTCTGTTTTACCCAGAGCTACATTTCTTGACGCTTAAATTACCACCGAGAGTGTCAGAGAAAGCTGTCGGCGAGTAAGACATAAACCAGGTCTCAGTATCACTTAAATTCCGCCATGGCGCGCTGGAAAGTGAGCGTCGTGTTTATCTTATAGTGTCACAGTTTATGTTAGTCTGAGCACGAAGTGGTGGGAAATCTGACAATGACAAAGTACAATTAATGGCAAATACCACGCGGACCACCGCTGGCACGACCGTTACCACCACCATCATCATCATCATTATAATCATCATTTTCATCATCATCCTTATTGTCACCAACGTCATTCACTATCAACGTCATCAAAATTATCTTGACCATAACTGCTATCAGCCATGTTCACTACCGTAACAAACTGTCGTCACCAATATTAACAAGATCTGTTTCACCATGATCATAATCATTGCCATCATAACCCTTCCGTTACATTTTAATTACAAGCACATTAGCGTTTTCTCGCCCATAAAAGCTAACAATACCTCCAACAACCCCTCACCCCGGCGCCCCCACCTATCTGCCGCCCTGCCAGGTGGAGCTTGACGGGCGAGAGATCGAACTTCCGGAGCTAGAGGGCGTTGTTGTGCTCAACATTGCCAGCTGGGGTGGAGGCTGCCAGCCTTGGGGCAACGGAGGCTCCACAGAGGACGGCTGGATCACGCCAAAGTAAGTCTAACCTCTACTTTCTAATCAGCTTATTTTCTGACTTTTCGTGTGCTAATGTGAATTCGTATTGCGCTATTTCTCGATCCTTTGTCTACGTCTAGCACTTACCCAACCCCTTTACGGAATGACTTGACCAGAGAAAATTTGATAATCACGTCATGGTACCAGTATGCTGTCACAGTTTACCAAATTTTGTCCTATATCGACTGGCTTTTCCTTTATGCTATGCATGCTTTTAGAATTGCCAATATTTTACCCTGTTTTATTGCATGTGTTGTTGTCGATGTTTGTCCGTCAACGTAAGCGTGAGTTTGTCAATTTCTGACATAAATTCTCCCTCACTGTCTTTCTCCTTCCATTTCTCTCTGCCATTTTTCCTTATGATTTGATTATATCTAAAAGGAAAATGGTTCGAGAGAAAGACGAAAGATCCATTTATACAACTAATCTTAGAGGCATTTACAACCGCAAACTCAGAATATTCCAATCATAAGACAATCTTACCAGGGTAAGGTATCACTCCGGTATAAGTTTTTGAATTTGGTGACCTGATACTGCCCTTATTCCGTCGGCGTATACGTCTAACATTCGCAAGTCTTATATACTTAGCAACTCCAGAGACGTTAAACAGTAACACACATACAGCAGCTCTCTTGGCCATTCCTGCTTACGCACTAAATCTTCCCAGTGTTGTGTATGGGAAAATAAACAAAATGTATTAGATGTAAACGTTTCTATTGGTGCCATGACCTTTACTGTCTTCCCACGGGCTGGGACTGCTCTCTAGTCTTGTTGGCACCGACTCCAGCGCCAAATGACTCAGTTGGTAGATCACTGGTCTGATAATTTGGAGGTTTAAGGGTCGAACCTTTCTATCTATTTCTACTGTGACTTCCATGAGCTTGATAGATGCAGAAATTGCCATTTAAATGTTGGTCTCAACCAAAAAAAAAAAACACAACAAACTTACAGGGCCCAGGCATCCTATCACCGTCACTGTCTTTATCTTGTGGCTAAAGTAAGCAGCAGCTGCAGTGCCTTGCTCTATAGAGACCAAATATCTGTCACACATACACACGCCATAATATACAGCACACAACAAATAACATTAACCTCCTTTTAAAAGATGAGAATATGTGGAAGGAGTAAAGGGGAGGGGGTGGGAACTTCAATTCTGACGACGTGCGGTTATCATCTACATGTATTTACATTCAGTGTACCTCATTTGAAAATAAAAAAAAATTCTTAACATTTTTCGCTGTGGCTAATTGATCAAAGTTTACTATTACTTCATAGTTAATGTGCTCTAGGGCCATGTTGGAAGTATAACCAAAAGTTTAAAAATCTATCATGATAGGCCGAGAAGAGGTGAAGTAAAATGGAATTTCATTGTTTGCCAGACTGGGCAATAGTGGGATTATTAAAATGAAAGGAGGAGTTTTTATTAAGAGCCATGAATACTAGTCTTTTGCAGATCTGGCTTCGAAAAGGTTTAAGAAAAGGAAGAGGGGGAGGAGAAAAAGAAAGGAGAGGAGGAGAAGAAGAGGGAGAAAAACACGGGAAAAAAAACCGAAACAAAGAAAGGCAAGATCGTTATGTAGGAACAAGAAAGTGAGTACATGTTTTTTTTATAGCATCGAAGTGTATGAGTAACGTTAGCTAAAGCATACACTCCTAAGCATGGGATCATGACCTTTGAACTTTATTGGTTGCCTGAAAACACACCAGAGCAGCTTAACGGTCGGTTTACATTCCCTAAAGTTCAGAAGCCATTAAAAGGCGCACAAAACAAAGTGATGCTGTACTTTTATAGCTGAAAGCAGTGATCTTGTAGGTCAAAATGCTCTCAGTAAATCAAACAAGAAAGATTGCTGCATTCAAGTGAGGTTTTTTTTTCATATGCCTCGAGTTGTTAATAAGTCATTTTAAGGGCGTGTCTCGTATTAAAAGACCCTCCGTTTTCCCGACAAAAGTTTGGGTATCGGTTGGTGAGTTAGGGGAAAGGTAGGGGGCGGGGTACCGAAGCGTCACAAAGTCCAAAAATGTTTTGTTGTTTCATGATAATTGATAATCCACAAAATGCAAGTTGTACTGACAGTAACCAGAATGCTGCTTAACCTAGTCGAGAGCTGAAACGAAACTTTGTGTCTAAACGTTTTTCTTATGAATTCAAATCCGACAACGGTCCATGTTATTTGTTAATGAACAAGTAGAATTCACTGAAGGAAGTCTTACAGGCTGTCTTCCGACTTTGTTCCAAAAGTAACACGAATACAAATAAGCTCCTACATTGATGCTTTTAATATAAGTTTCCTCTAATAAAAACAAAACAAAACAAAACCAATAAGTGGTACAATCTGCTCCACTCGCAAGAATCCCACGTTATGGGAGAAAAGTAGGTCATAAATGTTGCCAAGATAAGTCGTAGCGTGTCTACTGTCTAGTTTGTTTGGTGACTGCGTAAACTGTCTCTACAATTGAAGAGGTTACTGTGACATCTGCCGTCTCCAGAAAGCTTCCGGGTCAACGGCTCTGGACTCTGCTGATGCTCGTGTTAGGTTTCCGAGATGGGACAACAAGATCAGTCTGTCTGAGCTAGGCCTCCCAGTACCAACATAATGTAACCCATTAAACCAATGGGAAGACTTTACCCGGCTTGATTGTGTTGTTTTTCACGTAGAAAAATTGATATGTTGGCTGCTTAGATCTAAACTGATATTTGAGAGCCACAGTATTTCTAACCGTTAACTTTTATTGGGTGAGGGCATTATAATATAATATTTGTTATTATAATATAACATATATTATTAGTATATATTATATATATTATATCAAAATATATGCGAGCTGTTTATTGCTTTGCTAACTCTCTCTTGCTCTTACTCTGCAGAGGGCATAGGTCGTCAACAGTCTTTATCCACTGCGTTATTTCTTGTGCCTTTTTCTCTAGCTGTGACCATGACTTTCTTATTTTCTTTGCGGCTGTCTCCGCTTCTTTCCGCCACGTGGCTTTGGACTTTCCTTGACTCAGTTTTCCCCATTAGTTGCATCTCATGCTGGTTGCTTTTTTAAATTATAGGCTATGTCCATCCCCTTTGTGTTATTTCGGTCTCCAACCTTCTCGTATTTGTCATATCCAGTAGTTCCGGGTTGCTCACAAACCTGTCAGTGCACTAAGAATGTGAACTTTCAGTAATGATATTCCCATTTATTCTCCAAAATTTTTCGATTCGCATGTATTATAATATTGGTTTATTTTTTCCTTTGTAATATTCCTTTCTTCTTTCCCTCGTTCCTTCATTCTTCTTTATCTTCGTAATGATATTATCACACGCAATTTATATTGGAAAGGAATGTACTCAGAAAAATAATGTTTGTTATTTGTCCCAGGTACGGTTTTCTGGTGACTGAGCTAACCCATTGCCACGCAGTCCCCGCCAAGGTTGGGAAGAAATTTAAAGTGCATCACATATTATATTTCAGGGGAGAGCACTGGATCTACTCAATGCTTACTCAAACAGGGTCTTTGATAGAGATCTGGTCGCCGAGTGCATCGCAGCTCAGGGGGTCACCAAGAATGAGAGAGAGAGAGAGAGAGAGAGAGAGAGAGAGAGAGAGAGAGAGAGAGAGAGAGACCTCCCATGGTCTCGCCATGTTTACACTGACACTCATGCTCTATGCGGCCGACACCCTGAGGACCCCGGACCTCCTACTTCTCCACGGTACATCCCAAACCCTCAAGATTGAGAAATGATCCGTATCACTGTGCAGCATGCGTTCACTCGTAAAAACACTCCAGTGTTTTGTCAATTTAAGTCGCTATCAATGGAGTGCGCGCATGTTGTGAAAAGCAATAAATTCTGAAAGCCACCATAGTCCACAGAGTGGGAAGTACTTATAGTGGGAAAAAAACCTGAGTCTTTTTTCGCTAATTATCTATGGTTCAGTGTGGGTTATGTTTGTGTTAAAAGTTCATGCAGAGGGAAGAAAACTATTTCGCCAGTGTGGTGGCCGCGTTTCAAATCCTTTAAACATGCGACAATTTATGATTATCCTTTGTTATTCATGTAAGTGTATTTCTTTTTCAAGAGCCTTGAGAAAACCCTCGAATACCCTACAATCAGTGTGCGAGCCGCTTAAATTCAGATTGTTGACAGCAGTTTATGACTATTCGTTTTTATTTATGTACATGAACAATTCTTTGTCGAGAACCTTGATCAAAAAAAAAAAATTTGAACTCAAGATAAACACATGACCTTTCCTCACTATGTATCACTCATTATGCGGGTAGCGACGGAAAGGCGCCTGCTCGGAATGTCTTCCGAATACATTAATACCGTAGCTTTCGTATATAACTTTCTGGAGAGTTGTGGGTTGATTTAATTTTGTCTTAAGATTGCGGAGAACGAGTAAGAGGAAAAATTCTCTTTTGTGATGGCTACGACCAATATTGGCGATACGCCACATGTGGGGACAGTTATGGATGGGAGAAGAACGCTCAGCCTTGAAACTAGGGGCCACTAAAAAGGTTATGAGCTTTTCGTGCTATGAGATCCACAAATAAGAAAGCATGTGTTTGAAGGGGACGTCTTGGGTTTAGAACCGCAAATGGGCTTTCCTGAAGTAAAGGCAAGGGTAAAACTAAAGGATTGACTACCAACGTATGCCTTTACAACCCTAGTTTTCAGGTTTGAGTACCAGAGGTGGGAATTGTTTTAGTGAGTGAAACCTATTTAAGTGATTTTTTTTGGCTCTTATGGAATTTTGGCAGAGAGGAAAATTCATCAGTGAAGCATTTCTTCCGTTCAACATAACGAGAGCCAAACAATCATGCCTGTTACCTAAGCTTGTTTAAAAAGGTCCTATGAATAGCCCAGAGTTCTCGTTTGGCTGCTACTGGCTCTGGCTTTGTTACACAATTTTCTCTTTCTTGGATTCATAAATGAGATTAATATTATGACTAAGTGTAAACTACCGAATCAGATCTCTGAAGTATAAACCTGGGGATTTTTTTTTTGTATATATATTCTAAGAAAACTGGGCAACAACATCATCTTTGCGTGATGGTTTGAGCCGCCTGAAGCTAACTAACAGTTATACACGTTGCCACCAGCTTATTACATGTAGTGGCATAAAGTTGTTCACACGCAACAGCAACATAGAAAGAACAAAAATGATAATCGCATATTGAATCGTCTGGATTTTTCATTGTCATTTCTTGCACCAAAAACTGTTGAGATATGATGTCATCACCAATGACAAGAACAAATAAAGTGCGCTGTGAGTGTAACCCCTGAAACACGCCATGTCGTAACAAGGCAGAGGATTTACATGTGTGTTTAGTACGATATTTTGAGACATCAAAGGTCATGCCGTGACCTGGAACCAGCTACAAGTACAATCTTACCGACTTCCAGCTGCGACACGTGTTTGTGGTTACTCGCGTCTGCTTGTTTCAAACTCTCAAAACCATCAGTCTGAAACAGGTATGATGATTTCTGTCTTTTTTGACGTAAGCCTTACAAGAGGTCGTACCAAAAGACACCAAGCTATGACCCCGCTGAGTATCTCTGCATCTCCGTAGGGGATCTTTTCAATTTCGGTGCTAAATGTCTCTCAAGTGTCTATGTAAACATGTTGCGTGCTACAGTTCAGCACCGAAACGCACCTAGCCGTAATCTCGGGTATATTTCCTCCTAAAACATAGTATTTTAAAGTCTCTCACGTCTTTAATTAGTTAACGAGAGATATTACCGGCATTTTACTCGCACTAAAGGCACCAAACTTGGCTTCAAGGAATAAAATGTACTTCTTTGTTCCGCAAATTTTTGAAAATATTCGTCTGTTTGGAGAGGTCACATTTTACACACTTCTGCCTACTACTTGAAAAAAATTTCGAGGCGGAAGAACACACAAAAACAAAATAGTTTAGCCCGTTTCAGTTGTTGAATTCTGTATAATTTAGGTTACATCTAAATCTAAAATCTAGTTTAAGAACCTGAAAATTTGACTCAAATTTAGAAATCAATTTAGAGAATCTAGGTTTAGGGCTCGTTATAGAAGATATTTTAGCTAAATATAGAAGATACCTTTATCTAGATTGTGTATACAGGGTTAGATCTAGACTACATTTTGGCGCCATTTTTATTCCATTTTAGGCTCTGCGTGTCATGTTTCCTTCTGTTTTAGCCTTAAGGCCCAGGCTATGTGCGCAAACTTACGAAGGTCACCGTTTTGGCTAATTTAAAGTCTGTTTATAGTTTGTGAAATGTAAACGGCATGCTTCGCACCAAGAAAAACTACCGTAAGACTGCATGGGGAGTAGCTCAACTGTTCTCTGTCGACTTTTGGAGTTTAATGACGCTCTTGAACTCGCTGCCCTCCGGTTTGGTTAACTTAGTTGTCAGTTCGCACCAAGACTAGCTGGCAGTGTTGGCTGAAAATCGACGCGAAAATAATTTCGCCACCTAATACTTGATATCCTAGAGTGTTCCTACAGGGGGTTCTCTACCGCTCGGATGATGCCTTATCGTGAACATAACATTGCGTTTGGATTTTATATGTGTGTTATGCTTATTTGAAATCCTTGAGACGTAGACGGCGACGGGACACGATCATTAAAAAAGAACAGAAAAAAAAAAAAAACCCTTTAGATTGGTTTCTTGAAATTTTTCTTGTATGTATTTTTTTTTATCAAAAATTGTGTTGGTGAGTGTTGGTCACAATACTTGGACCAGCTTGTATAACAAAACACCGAGTTTTGTGTCAAAGCTTTGTCTAAACCTTTTCCTGTCTACGCTTCTTGTAACAACAGAAGCATCGGCTTTTTGTGACATTTGATTTGAAAATACAGAGGAGTTTCGGTAAAGTCAACACCTTGGGGCCGAAAAAATGTCTTGACTTCAAGCAAGAGTTGATTTTACCTATTGCAAAGTATAAATATTTCAAAATGGGACCGCAAAATGAAGTTTCTCTTAAATTGTAGTAGGAATAATGATAATGAAAATAATAATAACAACAACAATAATTATGATGATGATGATAATAATAATACTAATAAAAATAATAACAATAATAATACTATGCTGAAAAATAGAGAATTTTTCTTGCCAACGGCTGCGGGTTAGGTAAATGGCTTAAAGACCCAAATTTTGTGTTCATCGGTAGGGTAATGCATCATTCTAGGGACATACACCAAAATCTGGTGATTCTGAGGCTAAATCATGGTGAAATTATTAAAAAAAATTTTTTTTTGCTATACACGCTAAATAGCAAAATATCGACCTACATTTGGCCTACCACCGCAAGGTGTTTTTGCGGACGTCCGAAGAACCATGACGTCATATCTCATTCTGCTACGAGCCAAGTTTTCTAGATTATATATCTATCTATCCCTCAGCACTCTAAATAACATTTCAAACAAGTTTTAATCTATACTCAGCAGTTTGAATTCTTCGTACCGGCATAAACGAAAATCTTGCTAGATTTATAGAATCTCATCTACATCTAGGCCTAGATGTATGTTATCTATTTTGCGGTAGAAACTCATGGTTTAGGGCCAAAAGAGAAGGTGGGACACGAAGAGACAGACATGCAGGCCTACAAACAGACATGTAATGACAAAGCGAAAAAGAGAGTGAGAGCGAGAGAGAGCGAGAGCGATAGAGAGAGATAGAGAGAGAGGTGAACTTTGATAAACTGGAGGGTCAAAACGGTTAGAGACAGGTATGTGCAAATAGATATAACCAGGGCAAGTTGCAGTAGAAACTCACTATTCCAGGGAGATGCACCAAAGTTTGAAAATTGTGTTGGTAATTCATAGAGATATCAATCTTCTGGATTTTTATCTTTTTTTTTTTACAAAAAAAAAAAATAATTACGTCTCTTTTATTAGAAAAGCGCTCTCGTCCCACTGCTTAGCCAAAACGCCGGGGCAGATGATCGCAGAATGATCCAGATCTCATCCAGAATATCGGTACCACTAAGTTTTTAATCCTCCCACTCCAGGTATGACGACGGTATCCTTGAGGTGATGGGTCTCTTCTCCTCCTTCCACATCGCCCAACTGCAGTTAGGGCTGGCTACACCCCTCCGCCTAGGTCAAGCTTCTACTGTCAAGGTGAGGCATTGTTAGGGAGACAATTCTAAGCCAAATCAATGGACGATAGGCCTCTCAGTTTAGTAACCTGTCATGAAATATGGTCTATGTACATGTTTTCTCATTAGAAAAAAAAACAAGAAAAAACTCAGATGACACCCGGGAGATGGATAGATGATGAAGATTAATATGGATGAACTAACTCTAAGTTTAAATGTCAAAAGACAAGAAACGGAAGGAGGAGGAGGAGAGAGAGAAAGAGAGAGAGATAGAGAGAGAGACACAGAGAGAGAGAGAGAGAGAGAG
>BMAT01002201.1:406821-420110 GCA_019649035.1 Elysia marginata | reverse complement strand
AATAAGTTTTCAAAATGGGTTCCACATTTGCTGACTGATGAGCAGAAGGAGTCAAGGGTCAATTTTTCCAGAAACTTTTTGCGGAGATTTCAAACTGAGCAAAATGACTATTTGGGTCGGATAATTACTGGTGATGAGACTTGGCTGTATTCCTGGGATCCTGAAACAAAGCGGCAGTCAGCCGAATGGAGAGACTTTGATGAGCCTCGTCCAGAGAAAGTTCGACGCAAACAAGGGGCTCTCAACATCATGCACATGATCTTTTTTGACATGAATGATGTGATTCTGCGCTGGCCTGTACCTATAGGCACCACAATCAATGCACAGTACATGTACTACAAGAAGGTGCTGCAAGACAAACTCAGACCTGCCATTCGAAAGAAACGACCCGGGCTGTTGGAGTCAGGCATCTTGTTTCACCACGACAATGCGCCAGTCCATAGGCCCGGGCAGTGACAGACGTTTTATGCAGGCTATAAGTGGGAACTGCTGGTCAGGAGCATCCTTGCTATTCACCTGACTTTGCCCCCTGTGATTTTCACCTATTCCCTAAAATGAAAGAACATCTTCGCGGCCAGCGATTTGAAACAGAAGAGGACATTATTCAGGCTACGAAAGTAGCAATAAGGAACCTGGACAAATGCTCTTACGTCACTGCATTTAAAGACTGGTTACAACGGATAGAGAAATGCGCCAACAATGGTGGATGTTACGTTGAATAGGTCAGACATTAAATGCA
This sequence comes from Elysia marginata, assembly GCA_019649035.1. Classification (NCBI taxonomy): domain Eukaryota; kingdom Metazoa; phylum Mollusca; class Gastropoda; family Plakobranchidae; genus Elysia; species Elysia marginata. The sequence continues at coordinate 419,371 of BMAT01002201.1, read as the reverse complement.
ATCTGTGCCAAATTTCATCATCTTATGCTTTTTGGTTGTTGGTTTATGGAGGTGGGAAACTTATTTATGAAACGGACCTCGAACTGGTCACAAGTCAAATGTTATTATTCGCGTCGATTTTGCCTTTTCATGTTGTTTTGGTTGTTTTAATTGGCTCACTTGTTGTGTGTTTCAGATCACCCTTCACGGGGGTAATGCGCCCATGCAGGTAGACGGTGAACCCTGGGAACAACATCCTGGCAGCATCACAGTTACACACCTTGGCCGAGCTGCCATGAGGGCGCTGGGAGCAGCGGGGATGAAGGGAAGCAGCAGCGCTATCACATCATAGAGCAAAACAGATGCTATTGCCAGGCAGATGGAATGCAGGACAACAGCCTGAAAGGAGCTGAAACCGGACCTACAAGTAAAATATATGCTTAAATGAATTTGTCATGGTTTGAAATAATGTTCTAATTCATAAAATGCTCATGGTTTTATTTGGTAATAAATTATAAAATTTATTGAAAAAATATTTAAAGTTGAATGTGAAAGTATAAATACTAAAAAATTGTTCTGCAGAATGAGGTCCTGAGGGTAAATGTACAGCATAAAAGCACAGTAACTGAAAATCTAAAACAAAAAACAGACTTAGACAAGTATAACCTATAGCCTGGATTTACCAGAAACCCGTGGATCTTCCTTCTTCTTAAGTTGCCATATTGTCACAAAAGATCATGTAACGTTGGGTTGAGGGGGGTTGACCTGAGAGAAAAGATCTGTTGATTTTGTGCCATGCTTATGTCAAATAAGATTGAAGGAGAAAAGGAAATTAAATGTGTTGATTGTTGTATTAATGTCTTAGAAAGGAAATGGAAGATTTACCATGTACAATCGAATATCTTACAGGGCAAGGAAGCTAAGGGTATCTATAGAGCAGAGTGGGTGGGATGAAGGAGATGACCGACACACACACACAAAAGACATGAAAGTTAAAAAAAAAAGTAAAACAAAGCTGGTCAAACTGTGGTCTTAGCATATTTGATATAGTTTGTGTTATTTATATAAGCTGTAGCTGTTTATGAAGGAGATAAACATGTGAACACATGTATTTTTTAAAAGATCTTTGGTATTTATGTTCATGATACATGAAATAGACACGTTGTTTAAGTTGTAGCTATTTATGATTATAAAGGAGAACAATATGAGTGGAAAATCAATGTTTGATACTGTCACATTTTATATTTACAAGCTTTAATTGCATTTTCTATGGGTCCTCTTGAGATTTTTTTCCATTTTTAAAGATTTGCAACTTCCAGGCCCAATTGCGTTCTACTAGAAAAACTGTTTTGCGATAATTTTGCTACATCTAACATTGGGCCCAATTTGACAATTGTACATATCTTTTTAATGAATCTTGAACAAATCAACCGTGCTTTGCCTCAGTATGTCTCTAGTCTTATTTTTCTAAATGCAGAATTATCTTAAATGAGCTCAGGGTTTGTTTGTTGTTTTTTTGTCTTCATTTTTGATACTGGTAATTTATGTTTAGGGTATCCAATTTTGTAATTATTTTTTCTTGCAATTGTATAAATAATTTTGAATGAATGGTAATACTATGATTTAGTTTTATTTATCATTTTGTGCCCTTTTGTTTTAATTTCTTATTTTGGATTGCTGCATATATTATTTACAATAATATTATTACTTTTTTTTTAATACTCCGATAATGACAATCTCTTCCCTGGCACCAGTCCTGTCATGCTCAAAGCTGTGCATTTCCAACAGCTTAAGAAAGATATAACCGGTGAATGACATACCATATATATTGGACGATTTGGTGTCGTCCACTGTTTCATTTATTTAAAATTTTTTTTCAAAAGTTTAAGGACTAATATTTGGGTTAATTGCATCTGTAATTTTCCAAGTTTTCATTAGTCTATGAAAACAAGGTGTGGAAAAGGGCCTTTAAAAAGTTTACCTTATTGTAAAGTCGATTTAACTATCGGTACTGAAAAATTTGTGTTTGTTGTTTTGGAGGTAAAAACAGCCCCTCAAAAACATGTTTAATATGTCACAGCATATAATTAATCAACCAAATTATTTATGGGCATGCACAGATTTTTCCATAACCTGGAATAATGTGATAATTTTTGTTTTAAAAACTTTTTTCTTATGTGCAGCTTGTTTAATCACTTTTGGATGACATAAGAGGGTTTTGGTGAAAAATAGTAAAAGCATGAAGAGTTTTTGCTCTGAAAACGATAGTTATCTGGCAAAAATGTTTATTTATTGAAATCTTGTTTTATGTTACAATCTTCTAAATGTTCTGACATTTTTTTTCATATTTCTGTTTTCTGTGTTTCATTGTAAAATTTTGGCATTTTTTTCTGCTTTACAAGCATTTTTATTTACATATTATTTTTTAAAATAATTATGTATTATATATATTTTCATCATATGTTAAGGACAAAAAACCTCACTAAGATTGTTATTTCTTGTTGCAATATCTTACAGTTATATTCCAAGGTTGAAAAAAAACTTTTTTTTGTCTTCAGTGCAAACTTGTTTGTTTACACGGGCATGATGTGCAAGATTTTTTTTTACAATTAATCTGACAATTAATATAAAGCAAAGAATGAATTATATTATGACATTTGAAATTTGCTTAAGAGATGTTAATATTAAATTTTATATTGAATATCACATGATTGATTTTGTGTGAAAACCGTCATTTATAATAAAAATCGAAAGAAGTAATAAGGATTTTAATATGTACTTTGATTAAGGTGAATTGTGTTTTACACCTAAGAGTGAACTTTAATCTCTAGGAAAAACAAATCAAGGAGTGTTGATACTATTACAGAGAGAACATGACAGAGAATTCAGTGAATTATCTCTTGAATCTGGCATCAAATGTTTTAGCAGTGAGATTTTTGTGTTTTTATTTTTAAAAAGATGTAAAAATGCTTCTGATGAAATACCAGTTTGAAATTTAGCCATCACCTCTGTACATGTGCCGTCTAGGTTTACTTAATTGCTGACTGAATGCTATGTATAATTGAGACCATATGATGCATAATTGAATAATTGAGTGTGCCTAATATATTATGAGATTGATCAGAGTATAAATGATGTAAGCTAGATAAAAAAAAAATTTTTATGACTGTTATTATTTGTGCTTTGTTATGTATCTGGGTAGCTAGAAAGATAGTCGCTTTGTGCACTTTGTTTGAATTATATTAAAGTTTTTATCTTCTTACTTCATAGATAATTATATAGATGGGCATATTCTTATTTGTACTGTTTTTCTTTTTCTTTTGGGTTTGGAAACCAATAGGCTCAACTATTCCACCCTTGGACCTCTGTCATTTTATGTTTTGATTCTTCTTCTAGCAGTAAGGATTTTTAGACTGGTCTGATGTGCTTGTTTTCCTTTTGCTTTTAATAATTTTTCCCCCAAACGATTTCAAAATACATAAGTATCACAGAGGGAACAGCAGTTTTTTAAAAAGCTTTTTTTTTTACCCAAAATTATTTACCATACCATTTCCCACATGTTTTAACAGTAACACCAGTTATATCAATAAGAAAATGACTTTTTTTCAAACAGATCAAAGAATATTCATGTTTTTCTTAAATTGTTCAAGATTTACAAACTAATATTTGATCATGTACTTAATCTTTTGCTATTGCTACAACTGTCACAATACATTTTATTTCATTTGGGTGTAAGTGAAGATGCTCTATTTCTACAAACTAGTATTTGAGGGGAGGGGGGGGGGGGGGGCTTGGTCAGAATTGCTGGAAATAGAAGGAAAATAAATAAATTTGATGTTTGAAAGCTCTGGAGAAATAAGGATATGAAGTTGAATAACAGCAATCATCTTTTATTCTCTAACATTCCTTATTCCAATAAATTTTTTTGGTTTGCCAGCAATTTTTTATGCCGTTGTTGATATGTTGTTTTTTTTTATGAAATATTTTTCTTCGACTCAGAATGAACTTGCATCTAGTCAAATATGAAGTCACAATTTCCTCATGGTTTTGTCGCGCTATGATGCCTATTTTCCTTCTGATAATTTGTAATTTGTTATTGATTTTTGTACAGCTGATTTTTGTTTTTCACTTTATTCAACTTGATTTTTCTTTGTATTTTACTCTTATTTTTATACAAGCATAGATTTAATGTTTGGATATTTTGGGGTCAGTACCTAATTTTTTTTCAAGTATTTTCATTTTTAACTCATTTTTTTACTGAATATTAACATGGTGATATTAAACTTTTACTTTCAACCCTAACAAGACATGTTTTTTCTAACAAATTCGTTGACACATTTTTTATTGGCTTTTTTTAAGATTAAAAGAATAATCAATGGAATACAAGTCACAATCTTCAGAGATTTTTTTATTTTGAAATTTAAAGCTTTAATATGTTTGACCTAACTGCACTAATATAAGGTTAATAATTTCACTGTTTAGGTACATTTACTTCATAATAGCAATGAATTTAGCATTTACTTTATAATAGCAATGAATTTAGCATTTACTTTATAATAGCAATAAATTTAGCACACACTAAAGGCCTGTATTAACAACAAACCTTTTTTCATTTTTGCACAGTAATCATCACTTAGTCAACTTATAGTACAAAGAAATTATTGTAAATGAAACACCAGAGTTATTATAGCTACCGTACTTATCCCTGTTGCTTGACGGACTATTACCAGGCAGGTTACTATCTGAACTCGAAAAGGAGCCCCAGTATGTTACTTAAGCACACTTGTAACATAGAATACCTAGAGTCAGTGGAGAAAATGTGTGAGAGAAGAATCATTCCCTAAGGTCTAAGTGTCGACCTGTTCAGACCAGCATTGCAACCTGCTGGTCTCTTACCTAAAAGTCAAATCTCTACTGTAAGATCTTGATGGAAAACTCTGTGAAAAAAGAGGGCACGTTTTCTGTCAGGCTAAAAATAAATTTAGCAATGATTGAAAGATTCAAGATGTGTAATTGGCCCTTGATAAAGTAAATGTTAGATGAGAATGGCCTTTCCTGCCTTTGGTGTGATTGAAAACCTTGACTTCGGCACCCACTGACAGTAACATAGCTTATACCATGTCACCACTATACATTTTGAAAAAAAAAGTTTCACTGCGAAGGTCCTTGCTTAGCTTCTCTTAAACCTTTCAATCACAACTTATTATGCAGTGGCTGCCTCTACCATCAGTTCTAATTTTCTAAAATGAATTTTATGTTGATAAGTGTAGTTATTTCACTGTGCAACTGTCTGATTTCGTTTTTATGTTATTTGATTGATCACCTCAGTGTAATTTTGGCTTATTTTTTATCTTTAGGGGACTGAGTCTTGTTTATCTCTAAATGTCATAGAATATCTTGGTTACAATTCTGTCTCCCCATCCCTCCAGCCATGTACATTAAAAACTGTTTGGCTGTGCCATTTCATCTCATTCCAAACTGCAATTTTCAATGGCATATCACTATCAGTATCTTTTTCACATTATTTTTTTTATAGAAAACACTACATGGGCATCAAGAAGAAAAGACAACTATGATATCCAAACCAACCCACACGGTTAATCTCTGTGGAATTAAAGTGTCAATATTCATTCCTTCTTTTCAAAATCAGTTTGTGAATTACTTATACTTTATTTAATTTGATCTAGTCAACAAGCTCCTTTGATTCTCATTGTAATAAAACATAGGCAGCCTACATGGTACTGCTTGACACTATAACAACGGTTGACACAGAATATTTAAAAACTGTTTCCAAATTTCTATTACTATGTTATGAAACACAACATTTTAAAGATATGATATTCATCTCTGCCGCAAATTGATACTTTTAGAATGATTTTTTAAAACCAAGAGTTATACTTTTAACTTTATTTATCTCTATGTCACATAAGCAAAGCCCCAACTATATCTAGGGCTCTTTTCCTCCAAAAAGTTGGTAAATTACCCTTCATTAGGCTAAGGAGGGGAAGCAACTCTCAATTAAATCAATAAAGCAATGAAAATTTCCAGTGATTTGGGGAAAATAAGTTTCTTTCTAAACCTGGATGGTTGTTTGTAGAGAATAAACAACATACAAGTAGATTTTGGTTAGTACTAAGGAACGATCTCGCATTGGTCTTTCTCACATGACACAATGAATGAACTGGCTGCAGTCGCAATCAGGATCATCATTGAGTAAAAATTATGAATGAGGTCTAAAAGCAATTAGTTTTTGACACGTTTTTCTTCTGTGATATGTGTACATGTATTTATTTAGTGCCCCAGACACTCAATTCTATAGGCCTAGGTATTTTTTTCACTGTGTTACGCAAAAAAACCAGCTGTTGTTAACATCTTAATTCTACCATTTAAATTTAATGATCTTGTTGTTGTGAAAAGAGAAAAGAATAATAATAAAGTTTTATAAATAGATATATAGAGAGAGACAATGCAGTAAACCCGTACTTGTTGTTATATTATTATTTTGTTGCCTGTTGTCTTCAAAATACTTTAGTAATATCATCTTGAATTCATCCGGCTTATTGCACACAACCAAGACATCGCTTTACCAGAATTGAGATATGAAACACTGATAGTATTCAATTTCGATAGTTTGGCCTTAGCTCCCCCACAATCTAATCTAGCCATGTCCCCTTTAGTGTGTGCAATTTTTCGAAGAAATAGATGCATATATATATATTGAATAGACCTGGCCAGTATTTGTAAAGTTTTTCTTTTATAAGAATCAGAATGTTCAAAACCTAGATATAACTGAACACAGTGGTAAGTCGTTTTCGTAGATTCAAGGCCTGGGAATTCCTCAACCAGCAGCCTCTTACTAGGACACAACTATTGAATCATTTTTTTGTGTGTGAAGTTTTAGTCAATTTCTGGGACAAAGATGAGCGTAGGGAATCTTTTGCCAAAGTGGATTCTTTTGGTACCCTGTGATGGTTAAAACTGAACTAAATTCTGTGAGGAGATCTTGTACCAAAACATCACTAGAAAGCAAACCTAGTCGTTGATGTGTTTGATTATAATCAGCTATCTTTGTGTTTCCTGGCGATATGACAACATACCATTACGTCAATATACATTTAAAACAAAATCTCTATTCGTATCATACTATCTTAGAAACTTTGATGCGCATGCGCCGCCAAAGTGCATCTCTCTCTGTCTCTTTTTCCCTTTCTCTCTCTCTCTTCCCTTCTCTCTCTCTCTCTCTCTCTCTCTCTCTCTCTCTCCACCCGTTCCTGTTATGGAACATTAAAAAAGTAGATAATGGCGAGGTTAAGTTAAACCTTTACATGTTTAAACAAAATTTGTTCATTTTTCTATGACTTATCTCAACACCCGGTCTGTCCTTTAAATTAAAGCTTGAGAAAGGAAAAAGATAAACATGTGAGAAGGCATAAAGATTCCTTTCCGTCTCTCAACACAGATGAAAACGTAAGTTGTATGTATTTCCACGATGAGGGGTGGATAATAGCTTATCGTTTGAATTCGATTTACTCCTAGAAATTTTCTAAAGTAAGAGCAATGAAAGCACTTGTTTTGTCAGGAAGTGCACCTGTTAAAACCATTAAAGCAATTGCCTAAGCAATATTATATGTAGATCTATCAGCAAGAGATAACAGCAATCCGGCAGATTTAACGCAAAGGCGTCGCATTTAAGCTTGAGGTACCCTGACTCCATACAAGGTAGAACTGACATCTCACCTCTAGCGGTACCTTGACTTTATAAACAAGGTAGACGCACGGGTGGCGCCCAAACTTTGTAGGCAATCATCATTTTTGACGCAGTGCAATGACAGATACATGTATTTCTTTAAATTCACTTCCTCTGCACTGTGCTGCACGTATTAAGGTACCCCCCCCCCGCCTCCTTTTTCATGTGTCATCGATTTTGGGGACTTAATTAAATGCTTTTCAAAGCCTTTGTAAAAAAAAACCCGAGATAATGGGTTAAAAAAAAACATGCGTTTTTATCCACTTTCGTTATTATTCCAATTCATATTTTGGATTTTTCTCGGTATGTTGGTTTTCAAAACTTAATATACAGGCTTGCCAAGTAATAACATTATTTTATCGTCTATTAACAAAACTTCGCAAGTTGAGAAACGCACGGAACAAAGATACATTACAGCTGCCGATTGCAGATGTTAAAAATCATTGCCAATTCAGCACTGCACCCAAATCATTTCCATCAGCGCCTATTGCTTTTTAAGGGGTGGCAAATTAATTAATATTAGGTTTCATAGAATTTTCAGGACTTTTTTTCATTGATTTATTGCACAACTCGTGTCTGTGATTTTGGTATTTATGTGACATGCAATGCTCGACTCATACCCATGGTTACTTAAAAAACTGTTTGGCACCCCTAATTTTAACATTGAATAGACCTTTTCCATCTCCCCCATCGCACGATAGAAAGCGACAGAGAGCATAATTACAAGACATTTGTCAATCTTTCGGGAGAAATCTAGCCGGTACCAACAGAGTGTTTGTTTGCACATACTTCCCAATTCTAACAGCTGGCGACTCCAGTTACTGTAGATCTAATTGTTAAAGAATGTGAAACCTGAGAGACCTGAGATCTGGGACTTGGGGCGTCTAGTCTCCACCAGACCCGTGACGGTTCCGCCATCAGAAGGACACTGTCTGGTGTGTACTCTCAGTCAGAACGATTCCTCTTTGCTGCTGGCATGCCAGACCAAGTACCCCATGCTGTTTCCTTCTCGCTATCACTGAGCTTAATTATGTTGGGTTTCCTTTGTTGTGTGGGTTCCATTTACTCTGGGTTGTTCTCTCCGTAATGAATTATAATTGTTTTGGCATTCGCGTGTCGGCGAGTTCTTTTTTTTTTCTTTTTAAACTCACTCTAATTATTTCAATGATGTTTGCAAAGATTTGTAGGTACTTTTATCTCAAGCCGCGCGCGCACATGCTCTCGCATTCAAACTGGCGTGTCTTTTCCAGTCATTTAAAATGTCCTATCTTAAAGTCTTTTTTGCGCATTTTTCTTTCCCTATAAATATTCTCTTGCTTTTTAGTTGTTTTTCTTTCTCTCGCAATAGCTATTTTACTCCACGCCCTTTTCTTTAAAACACTTCTTTCCATATGTGTCAATGTCTCTCCGCCTTTGTGCGTGTGTGCATAATTTCTGTCTGTTAGCCTGTATGCCTGTCTGTCTATATCTATATTTCTATATATTCAACATCCGCAATTTTCTGTTGTGTTTTCCTCTCGAGCTGTATACAACTCATTCGATTTTAAGATCTGCTATTCGAAGAGCATCTTTGAAGTGCATGCCTTTATCTAAAGAGTCCAGCCCAAAACTCATATAAAACAAATATCCTCATTCAAAGAGAGAATTCGCATATGCATGTACACCCTAAGCATGTTAATTCGTCCACATGCACTGTGCTATGCTCTTTATATAAATTGTTTCGGCTATAAATTTGTTAGTAAAAAATATTCAAGTTGCCGTGTTCTCTTTTGTGAGAGTTGTCCAATATTTCTTTCAGCATTTAAAGTTAAAGTAAATCGACCTCTTATCTAGCTGCGTATACAGCACATGGTGGAGCTGCATTCTTGTCAAAGTTCATTAGAACTTGGTGTTTTCTCTTTCGATTACCTAATGCTGCTTAATTATCTCTAATTAGATTCGCATTTTATGAAGATTGCTTTTAAATTTTTTCAAAGGAAAGTTAAGTTTCTTCTGTGGCGATGATTAACATTTTTTTGCTTTCATGGTTAAATAATATTGCATTGAACAAAAACTAGTCAATATAGATAGGAAATTTAAATATAAAGAATGAGTGTTTATGTTAAGAGATATAATAAACTATCATGTACTGGTATTCAAAGACTGTAAAAAAGCATTGATCTTCAGTACCAACATGTCTTGTGGCTTCAGCACACCCCCCCCCCACACACACACAACTTGCTTAACACAGCGCCACCAAACTTTGAGTGTTGCCATCGTTGAGATTAGAATTTTAATAATTGATCTACGTTTAACAAGCGCACCAAATAATGTAAAATGGCATAATTATGCCAGTTAAATTCTTCTCTACTATTAAGTAGCCTTTTATTTTTTGGCTCATTCCAGCCTCACAAAATTTTATAATTTGATAGACACAAAAACGCAAAAGCTACCTAATCTTTTTTAGCACCAGGGAGCGTCATGCATGAAACACGCAGTCAAGATACATGACTGTAGAAAATACAGGAAACAATCACACTAAAAAGTTCTGGGTCTCATTTACTGTGATGATAACGAAGGAAGAAGTTGACATGCCTCGCTTAAAAATCTTATCCCTCCCCTACTCTCTTCCTCTCTGTCCGTCTCTCTTTTACCAATTCCATTGCATATTAAAGTGCAGTGTTCGAGACAGACCACCCAGCAAGAGCAGGGGGAACTCTTTTGTATCGGAGATTAAAATCTCAGCTATGAATTATGCGGCGTTAATCACGTAACTACATCAAAGTAGGCCTACACTATGAAAACAATGAGGTTTTAATTTATAACAAACAATTATTACTGTGATCGAGATAAAATACCCCGTTCAATGATGAGAGGCTCAGGTGAAACATCTCATTCCCAGCGTCTCTGCACAGATTTGATTCAGCAAAGTTTTTTTTTCTTGATTTCTAGATCCAATTACATGTACAAATTTTAAGCGAGTAAAGAATGAAAACACACTTACAACCAAAGAGAGCGGGGAGACAGAGAGCAAAACAGAAAAGCAGAGACAGAAAGATACGAAATAGAGAGAGAGAGAGAGAGAGAGAGAGAGAGAGAGAGAGAGAGAGAGAGAGAGAGAGAAGAGAGAGAGAGAGAAAGCGCGCGAAAGAGAGAGAGGTACAAATTGGCAGATAGCTAGAAAAGAGAGAGACAGACAGACAGACAGAGAGACACAGAGACAGGGACAGAGACAGACAGACGGACAGACTGACTGACAGACTGACATATGTAACTTATCTGATTACAAGTTTGTACATTTCCGGATTGTTAACAAGGTGACCATACCGCCTTGTCCTTCTAATTTATACAAACAGGCAGGCTCTATGCGTATCTGCGGCTAGGACAAAAGGTAATGATTCTTTCATTTGTGGAGATTGTGATACGTTATTTTTCTATACAACAAAGAATTAATTCCAGTGTTGTGAAATTGACCTTATGTTCTAAACACATGCATGCTCGGCAGCATCTCAATGTTGTTGTTGTTTTTTTTTTTACTAATTTCAGATTACCCTAATAGTACGGAAAGAGTTATATTCAATATCCTTTAGTTGTGTACAGATGTTAATCTTTGTCAACCAGCACAACTGACAGGTTTTAAATTTATTAATTCTTCTTGTTACTTTTAAGTTTTACAGCGTAATACGAAGCCTTTTTAGTGCAGCTTTTATTTTTCTTTGTTTCTTTATCTCTTCTTCTTGTTTTTTTTTTCTTGAATGCTTTGTCCATCTAGTCGCGCCAAACGACAACACGACCTTTTTGTCATAGCCACGTAATTAGGCCTATATCGTTTGTCCAGTAGTAAAACCCTTGTCTGCTCCTGGTGACCATGTTCTCATCATTGATGAGCCGGCAAGGCAGAGAGAGCGTTGACCACTCGGTGGGGTCAGTCAGAGGTGATGTGAGGACAAGCGGCTGGCTCTGCTGGTCAAGACAAAGATGACCAAACAACCGGACGGACATACCGCCAGCAGAAGTTAGTTGCATGCAGAGCATAGCCTTCTTTCAATACTAGAGACTTTCTACCCCCTTCCCCTGTCCCGCGTGCTCTACACGACAATGCAATTATAATTGAAACGGTTTTTAACACAATGAAACATGAGCGGACAATGCATTTTACCTCCAGGGTCGTCGCTGAAAGAACCAACTTGATGGCTCTGCACTAGGATATGTCCGAGACTCTAAAGTCGTACTTTGTGCCGTTAAAGAAATACAAGGATAGAGAGTCCACAATCTCCATGATCCTTTACTTCTGCTTTCTATTCTTTGGCCCGGGGTGCGCATGCAAGCAGCTTGGTGCAAAGGGCAACAAGCGCTTCAGGGAAGAAAGCATAGAAAGATAGGTTTAGAAAGAAGAGCTTGCCAATTCAGGAGTATAAATATTGAGATAAAGATGGTGGTATGGCGGGTGGAGCAGAGAGAAAACGATAGGCTAAAAGGGTGATGTCTCGGAGAGAGAGAGCGAGAGAGAGAGAGAGAGAGAGAGAGAGAGAGAAAGAGAGAAGGCTACAGGGAGTGCTGAAGAAACATCAACTGAAATGAGTGAGAGACACATAAGAGGGATTGGCTAAAATGATCAAGGAAGTAATAAAACCAGGGAGAGATAGAGGGAGAGCAAATGAGTGAGGGTTATAACAAATGACCAGATAACAGATGAATGAAAAGGGAGGGAAAACAGAGAGAGAGAGAGAGAGAGAGAGAGAGAGACAGAGAGAGAGACAGAGACAAAGGGAGAAAAAGTGAAGGAGAGAAACATATAGAGAGAGAATGGTAGAGGGAGACAAAAAGATACAGAGAGTATATATA
>BMAT01002201.1:394410-406694 GCA_019649035.1 Elysia marginata | reverse complement strand
TGTGAGGGTGTGAGTAAAAGAAAAGCAATCAGATGGAAGACCAAAGTTAGCAAAAGAGTGGCATCAAAAATAGGGAATGAGGGAGAAAAGGAAGAGCGAGGGTATGAAAAAGCAAAGGAGGGAGCTAGGAGCAAGGGAAAAACAGACAAAGAAAAAGAATAAGGCGCCACAAGAATCACAGCAAGAGCAATAAACGAAAGTATGCTATTGAAAAAGCAGAAACGAAGGTGGATCAGAACAAACTACATTGTACATGTAGTCTAGATTCTAGATCTAGATAGGCCTATCTAGTTATACATCAAGCCTAGTCTAAACAGTCAAAAACGCCAGACCACGGTGTAAACACCCGATACTTAACTTAAGTACTTTTCCATTATCAACACCTTTCTTCTATTTTTTTTCTAGTAGCGCTCTCCTTCCTTGTTTTCTCCAGCCTTCCCCTGCTTTCTTACCATGCACCCCCCCTCCTTCCGCTATTCCGTCTTTCCCCTTCCTATTGTATTCTCTCTTTTAACAAGAAGGCAAACGTATCTTCTGCCAGGGGAGGTAGATCTAGTTTAAGCATAATGATACCTCTACGAGACCAAGATGATTAAAATGTTCGCTGTGTATCAATTTACACCATTTACACTTGTCAAGTCAATTATATTTTACACTGTACATTCTTCTTCTTCTTCACTATGCGTCTCCCTCGATTTCTATCTCCCTATTTCTTTAGTTCTCTTCCTCTACCTTGTCTTTATCAGTTTCACTATCTCTACCCTGTTTATGTGTCTCCCTCCCCTCCTCTTTCTCTGAATCTGAATTTCTTAACCTCTATATTCCTCAGTCTGTATTATCATTCGCTGTTTTTCTCTCTTTCTTTACTCTTTTTTTTGCTCTTCCGCTCTCTGTCGATCACTGTGTATGTATATTCATGTAGGTCTGAATCTTTCACTCTCGTTCTTTACCTTTAAAAAAATATATACCACTGTTTTTCTCTGCCCCTTCACTCTCTTCCACACACAATTCTGTACGCGCAGCAAAATGCATGAAGTGTTTATCCAAACCTTGCGGTTTTCTTTGGTACCTGCGGTTCTTGCGGTCTTTTTAGTGGGTACCTCCCCTAACTACCGAATGCAACAGTACAATCTGGGAACATTGTTGTGTTCTGACAAAGCACTCATCATATGGGCATACTTGTTTTTGACACATTTTCACTCTTCCAGAATGATTCGTAGGTTAGCGCATTGAGGTGTAATCTCTTCATTTTTTAAATTCTTATTTATCAAATCTTGCGTTTTTTAAATAAAAAGGTACAATTAGAAGCAACCAGAAAAGAATCAAACGTAGATTAGATGTAGATAAACAACGGAGGAGAGAGAGAGAGAGAGAGAGAGAGAGAGAGAGAGACAGACAGACAGACAGAGAGAGAGAGAGAGAGACAGACAGACAGACAGACAGATGGAGGTGGAGAACGGCAGAACTCCCTGAAGAAGTATTCCAACAGTTTTGTTTCTGCTAAGAACACAACGCAGTGTAACGAGAAGCAAGCGATCACTCAGGAATCAACTTTGTAGCTGTTTAATTTACATCACACATTAAGACTTTCTCATGACAACCTTTGAAGAAAACCAGACTCGGAAAACGAACATCTGTCCCCTTAATGAGTAGAACTGGGTTTGCAGACAGCCTGAGTCAAAAAAACACAAATGAGATAATAAAACTTACGGCTGGGCTTCTGACTCTAAAAATGTCACAAAGGAGAAAGTCTCGAAGCAACTGTGAACATTATCTTTAGATTAGGCAGCGTTTAAACTGCAAAACCGTGATACATGTGTTTTGCTTTTAACCTCTCGTTCAGAATTTTTCATAGTTGCTATTATATTATGCTCCAGATAAAACAAAAATAATTTTTTTTTTTTACAAAATTTAGTTTTAACAAAAAAAAATTCAAGATAAAAAATTTTGTTATTGAGCTCCTAAGCAAGGAATTTGATAACTGGGTTCTCGTTGCCATAAAAACATCATTAATGTTAATTCTTCACAGTGCAGTTTTCTGTATTGTAGGCCTACTAACGCTTAAATTTGGGATAGAGTCAATCAATCATCTGAACCTAAGCCTACAATAATTTTTGAACAATATTAGGCCTACTTGCATAGTGCAGCATTCAGGTGGGAAAACTTTTAAAAACCAGAATAGGTATTTTCTTTTTGGAAAAAAAATATCTCGATGTATTGCTATGTATATACATTATCCACTCTTTTTATAGTGGAGGGTCTCCCTCCTCGTTTACAATTACACAGAGCTGTGACTGGGTGCTGAACCTAGCCGTTTCTGGAACTCACAAATATATATGTATATACAAACATGTATAAATTAGAGAATATTTCAAGGCAGAAGATTTGGACAAGAAGGCGGCAATGGAGGAGATTTAATTAAGTGAATAAGTCTAGAAAATAAACAAGATTATCACTTGTCTTTTGGTCCGGTGCCGTACAGAAAATTGTGGCGTAAAATAATCATGGGAAACCACTCACACTAGTCACGCTTTGTTATTAACCCTGAGCTAGGTTGTTAAAGTAGGCTAAGGGAAACCACTCTCACTGGTCACTAGGTCTAAGTTGTTGTTTTAAGCACAAGAGAGCAGCTGTTATGAGTTATCTGTCTTATCTTTATGGCGCTCGCGATTTCGTTTTATCTTTCCTCTACCGGGGCGAATGAAGAGAAAAGAATTCCAATCTTCAAGTCTTGATGAAGACTCCAGATGGAAACCTTGCCGGCAGAGACAAAATGTTCCGCCTCATTTAGCCGGCCCGGATACTTGGGTTTGATGGGAGAGGATCGAGATTAACATTTCTGTATGCCCTCGTTTTATTTCTGTATCTTCCTTTATCTCATTTAACAAGCTATTCGTTGATACTGGCGTCATCTTGTTGTAGTCGGAGGATTTTCTCTTTGTATGTTTTTGAAATAAAAATCTTAAGAGACAATTATTGATGCCTGTGAATTGTCCGAGGCGGGGTTTTGGGGAAAAGGGCATAAGAGGAGTTTTTTTTTTTATAATTTACTGTTTTCAACCAGTCAACAGCCTACAATGTTAAAAAATGTAAGTACACATACATATTTGTCAAGGTAAATATGTTCTACTTTGATATCCGCATAATTCTAAAATTTGCGATTCTGTTTTTGACGCAAAAGTAATTTTATTTACATTATCTTAAATTTGCAAACCATTTTATGTTTATAAAAAAGTTTCGTCTGCTCACGGTATTCAAAAGTAAGTGAAACGGAAGAAAGTGTGCTGCAGATCTTTAGCAAAGGAGAAAAAATATGAGCCTTGTTTCAAGTTTGAGCCAAGACCTAATTTTTCACTCGACATATGCGTTATGTTATTGTTCGATGCTTTGAATTCGGCACAAGAGCAAACGAAAAGAATGGATCTTTTAATCGTTATTTTGTTCAGGAAAAAAAGACCGAAACAGAGAAGCATGCGATCTAAAAAAACTTGCCTAATTTGAGTGCGCCCCAAACTTGTCTTGTGTTTCCCTCCAAAATCGTCCAATGCACATTAGTGTCTGTCTATTCATTTTGTGTTCTGACACCAGATAGAAACAAGATGGCATGCGACAGGGGGAAATGAGCCCTCCATGTCAATGTCATTAGTTTCACCGTTCCTAAGTCGTGAGTCTAACAGGTTGTACACCAGTGCGCAACAACAACTCTCTCTCTCTCTCTCTCTCTCTCTCTCTCTTTCTCTCCCTATCTCTCTTGCATACACTCAGTAATACATTAAAACACAGTAAAAATCATCTTGATGAGCCAGAGGCCCCTCGATGGTCTTGATCCCGATTCCCACCTACTTATGGGGATCAAAGAGCTGGTTTAAAAGGAAAATCCATACAGAATTTTTATCTGTGCAGTAGCTTGTCAACTTGGTTTTATAATGATTGAATGCTTAGGGCAGTGACATTGATTTCGGGGAGGCTATTCCAATTTCTATGCCTAAACTATTCTAAGACTAAATAGTTTTTTTTCTTGAATCTAGGTAGGAGTTTTGTTTTGCGAGTTTGTAGCAATGACCTCTTGATATAAAGTCTTTCTTGAATGTTAAACACACACACTCACATACTATTTCTCTTTCTCCCTCTCTTTCTGTTTCAGATATGGAGATCCATGGCTCATGCGCTGCGATAAGCAAATGATTAAAGCAACTGGAATAAACTATTGATTGTTGTCATAAGGTGTGTCCGAACTATTTTCATTAGCGGTAGAACACAATGGGTTTGTGTTCTACTATGTCTTTGCCATTGTGCACAATTTAAAGTTTTTATATTTTGATTTAATATTACTGTGTTATATTGCGGCTTTTTCGTGTGTAATTTTACGATGGCCAGATAGGCATATTCTATGTTTTATTTTTCTCTTCATTATTACATAAAATAAAAAATAAAACATTATGTAGGACACACCATTATGACTTAAGTTTGTCTTGACTGAAAATTTTGAGTTTCTTTAATCCTTCTCCAGATACTTGAGACTTAAGACTTTTTTTTTACATTTTCCCTTACCCGAGAAATTTTAGTGCTTCAAAGACTGGCACTTAGACGATAATTGATTAAAAGTATCTTATATGTTTTAGTTTCTGCTAATATTCGGGTACCCATGTTACGTGTATGTGATCAATGGAAAGTGTGAATAAATCACAACAATGACCATGATTGAAATTAAATCCGCAATTGGTGTAACTGCATGATTGTACCAAGTCTAATATGGCAGGGGCGACTTTTCCTAGTAAAACCTCTAAATGTTTTTTTTTCTTACAACCACCAACCATTTTAACTAAAGAGAAACACAGCAATATTACAGCAATATTAAATCGGCATCGTGAATGCGCGGGTACAATATGACACTCCATGTAAGCCACACTGGTCACTCAGTGTCAGACTACTCGATACTCCAAGCTAGCCAAACTGGTCACTGACTCTGAGTCTCAGATCTCTGGATACTCCATGTTGGCCACACTGGTCACTCAGTGCCAGATCTCTCAATACTCCATGCTAGCCAAACTGATCACTCAGTCACAGACCTCTGGATACTCCATGCTAGCCACACTGGTCACTCAGTGCCAGATCTCTTAATACTCCATGCTAGCCACTCTGGTCGCTAAATCTCAGACCTCTGGCTACTTCATGCTAGCCGCACAGGTCACTCAATCTCAGGTCTCTAGACTAGACTGTGTCTGTTGTCCACACTAGTGTAACAGGTAATACCTGGAAATCTAACAAAAGCCACCAATAGCGGTTGTATTTGTCTAGTGCACCGCCTGGTACAAATTTCTCATATTTTTGTTTTGATTTTTAAAATATGTTTTATAAGTTTTTTTTAGCTCATTGATAAACTTTAAAGCCATACCCGAAAACCAAGTAATTTTGGCGATTGGCAGAGACAAGTGATTCCAACAAATGGCGCTGCTAACAGTTGTGTTATATTTATGTGCTTCTGGCAAGGAGCGCAGCATTTACAGCGAATCCCAACGCTCCGTTACCGTTTTGATGTTAGGATAAATATGATTTTCAAAAATAGAAAAGCCATACTGTATAGGCCTATTCGTCGGATGCCAAGCGCACATCTTCGGTTCAACATTTTTTTTTGCTACTTCCCTCGAATAATAATCAGGAATGCTCCGGTTCCCCAGCTCAAAGATGGCACTAGATTACAATGAAGAGACGTATTTCGAGAGTCGACCTATAACACAGCTTGTTATAGCACATGGATAACAAAAACACAACATATTAGCACCCTCTTGTAGGGCTGAAGGAGAACAATGGAGATCTCCACAGGGACTTGGTCAGCGTGAATAATTGGCTGGTCGACGACATCCAGGTTTCTGGCTCCATTTTCGTGTCAGAGTGGACACCACTTATTGTCTCCTCAGTATGTGCGTGTGGTTTGCAAGACTTATTATGAGACACAAACTCGAGCCGTCTCAAATATCTGTATTTGTAAAAGCAACTTCTGGAAGCTACGGAGATGTTAAAACTTATACACACGGGTTGTTTAACAACAGTACCATGAAAACCGATGAAATTCTTTCACAATCTTTTTACATAAAACTTCGAACTTAACAAAAAAAATAAAAACAAAACTTGATAATATTTATGTTAAATGTTGTGGTTCTATATGTGCATACACTAACGATGATAAAGCAGTACCCGGATGCCTTTCATATAAGGGAGGGATCGAAGGAAAGAGGGAAGGAAAAGAGGTGGGGGAGGGGGAGTGCAGATCAGATTCAGTCGTTCTCCCCCAGTAGCTGACCTAGCATGGCCTGAGACAGAGGCTCGGTGACACTAGGTGACACCTGAAAGACGTCACACTGTGACACACTGTCACCAGGGGCTTGCTGGACACACAATCAGTGGCAAGGCCGTTACCAATTTATATAGAATAATGTTATTATTGAGATGCAGGTGGATAAATTCGCATATGGACTAATCTTGGCATAATACAGACTCAATGTATGGCCATGAGGACAAAAAGACATGTAAGCAGCTCATGACACAACCCAGTCTATTGCCCGATGAAGCTGGGGACACTACAAATAGTATTTTACGATACAACCGAGTCCATGTTGGTAGGGCACACGACAATTAGTATACATACTATCTATACTGGCTATAAACAGCCCGAGCTGGTCGAGCAATAGACTAGGATGTTTATAAAAGTTTTGTGGTGTATGCGACCTGGCCGGGCAATAGACTGAGATGCTTATAATAGTGTTGTGGTGTACGCAACCTGGCCGGGCAATAGACTGGGATGTATATAATAGTTGTGGTGTACGCGACCTGGTTGAGCAATAGACTGAGATGTATGTATATATATATATATAATAGTTGGTGTGTTTTCGGGACCTGGTCTGGCAATAGACTGGATTGTGTCGTTAGCTGCTTACATATATTTTTATCTTGATAACCATACATTGTATCTGTATAATGCCAACATTAGTCTAACTAAGAGTTTGTCCAACTGCATCTCACCATAATTTATCACATTCTCTCCGTACCACCTCTCTATCAGTTTCTGACATCGAGTTTCCCCCATTTTCCTGCTTTATTAATCTCTTTAGCGTTTACTGTTTTTCCCTTCTTCTGTATCTTTGTCCTATCTCTTTACCTATCTCGTCTTTGGTTTTCATACCATATCTCATTTACTTCTAATTCCATTTTTTTTTCAAATTAAATTTTATATTCTCTTCAGCTTTAAGCTTTCCTATTATCTCTACCTCTGTTTCGTTCCCGCTTTATTACTTTCTCTTGTACGTATTTCACATTATATATCTCTGTAAAATTTTCTTCCCCCGATCGCAACGTTCTCTCTATAAAACTTGAGCTTTGTTTGTGCGCTGCTCTTTTGTTTTTTATCTTACATAAACTCTCTGCTTCCCCCTTTTCTTTCATCTGGTACTACCCTGCCTTGTAATATTTCAAGTTTCTCTTCTAGTTTTCACTCTCTCTTCTTTTCGCTTCTCTAGTAGATTTCTGCTGCCTCCAACTAATCTATCTAGCTCTAGCTCACAAGTTCTCGTTCTCATTTTCTCCTTTCCCATCCCTTTGGTTATGTCTGTCTGTCTTTGTCTCCCTGTATCTCCCCCTTACTGCTCCTATTCATTCTTTCAATCTTCTTAAGCCCTTGCTAATTTACCTTTTTACCTTTTGTATCTATTCAACATTTAAAAAAATTTTTATTACTCTAAGCTTATATATCTCTCTGTCTGTCGGTCCCTCGCCTCCACCTCAATATAAATTCTGTCTCTAAATAAGGTCACATGCCTTGACATATCAACATTCTCGTGTCGTTATGACTTTTCTGCTTGAAGCAATGGGATTTATAAACTGACGCTAATTAGACCCTCTCTCCACCCGATAGACTTTAGGCAGAAAAGTCTGAAACTAAAAAAAATGAATTTGATGTACTTTAATTTAAACGTTCATTAATGTCAATTGAAAGACATTGTGAAAATTTAACAATCTTTGTTGAAAAATTTTCTGAAACGGTCATGCTGTTCCATATTTCTATTTAAACGCATGTACATTCAATTACACCTTAAAGCATGAAGATTGTTTAATTTATTTGCTTTTAACAAAGATTTTTAAAGGGAGGGACAATTTTTCATTTTTGACAATATATTTTTTGCAGGAAGAGAAAGAACATAGGTAAGAAGTAAGCAGGCAGTGCGCAAAAAAAAAAAAAACAACAACTCAAATATATAACAGGAATAAGAAGATAAAAATGCAGAGAGAGAAAGAGACACTAGATAAAAAAGGGATGCTGAGAGAGATGAGAGAGAGAGAAGAGAGAGAAGAGAAGAGAGAGAGAGAGAAAGAAAGAGAGAGAGGGATAGAGGGATTTGAGATGAGAGAGAGAGAGAGAAGAGAGAGAAGAGAAGAGAGAGAGAAAGAGAGAGATAGAGATAGATAGATAGAGAGAGAGAGAGATAGAGATAGATAGATAGAGAGAGAGAGAGAGAGAAAGAGACAGAGAGAGAACGGAGTTGAGACGGACAGAGAAAGAAATGTAAAACTGCATGGAAAGCAATTGCGACACCAACCTGTATGAATTTAAGTGATTAATTCCCTTTCTTAATAAAAAATACTCTCTTTTTGTTCTCAGTCGTGACTTTACGAGAAAACAGTTAGCTTTTGCCACGAAGATAATTATGATGTCGGAAAAAAATAAAAGTCAAAGCTTCGTAGATAATAGAGATGATGTCCTCATAGTAAAAAAAAAACCATAAAAATACAAATAAAAAAAAAGAATTCTCAAATCACATGGCCAATGACAGGTTATTTATTCATCGCCTGATTACAAAAAGGTTGGCAATGCAAACTGTTCTGGTTTTTTCTTAAAATCAAGATATACAAGATTTTCATGGTTTAAACACAATATTGCTTTTGAAGATAAAAACTATCTACTTCTTAGAGCTTTGCATGATAAACCTCATTTCGAAGTAGAATAGAATAGAATAAATCTTTATTGATCCCATTTTGAGAAATTGGTTGTACATAGGTAAGACACTAAAAAAGCATAGATCGTAACTAAAACATCAAATCATTAATCCACATGTACAACAATATTGATTATCACAGCTCACATATTTAAAGCATTCTAAAATACATAACGTACCTAATCTGTGTACTGAATAAAATAGCAAAAACGTATGAGTTAAAATTCGCGTTCATTGCCACAACAACGTGAAGGTCTATTTCTTCCTCTTTTTTTAGTTTCATAAGTCTTAAACCATTACCTTTTTCCTAAGATCTCTGCGAATAACTATTGACTTGCCTTTGCTAAATTTTAAATTTAGATTTCGTAGGTGACCTTTTACATTACCTTCGCGCAAAGAAACCAACCAGAGTCCGATATCTAAAGGCAACAGATATAATTCAAGGTGACGTGTGATGAATGAATCTTTGCTTTACAACTGGCGCGTCGTGTTTTCTCTTCTAACTCAGATGTTAATAGAGTCTAATTTTCTAGCAATGCGACCCACCTGGAATTAATTTATCTTTCTCTGTGGGGCGTCTGGGGTGTGGTCGCTAAGGCACAGCGCGGTACAGGGGTCAGTTTGTCGGGTCAGTTAGATTGCATCGTGACGGACGCAGTAGCAGACATTATTGTGGATGCGACAGGTCGGGTTGGATTTCTTCACAGTCATGCGCCCTCAAGCGGTGTCACCGCATTGCTTATGATGTAGTCAAACATCGTGAAAGCTGTATTAACACATTTTTTTTCTCATACTCAGTCTCTCTCTCCCCCTTTCTCTTCCTCTCTCTGTTGGCTTTCGTTAAAAAGGGAAACAGAATAACTTTTCTTGAATAATTGATATGTAACAGGATTTTTTTGGCATGGATAGAGAATAAAGAAACTTAGCTGACATTTTCATAAGGTATAAGTTCGAAATAATTAGTATATAAAAAATTGAACAAAACTTACATTGGGAAAAAGAAACAAAAACAAAAAAACACCCCCTGTCCAATTTTAAATAATGAATCTGACATTTCTGAAATCGAAATGACGGAAATTAAGCTTTGGGCTTTGTGTCTATTAGGCTGCTTTAGACTAGTTCAAACTTTCTTTAGGCTTGACTCCACTAAATAAACAATGTCAAATTTTTACTAGAAGACAAGGCGACTAACTTGATGAACTCGACCGTACCCCTATGCGCCCAGAGGTAAACGTTGAAGGGTGACAGGTCGATTCACATGACTCTGTGAAATTCACTGCCTGCAATCGAAGGATAACAGTGCAAGTTTTGACTTGGACCTGTTCGAGGGTTCAGGAGATTCAAGTCCTGCTGTCTCGGTGGAGTCGGTGCTCAGCACAGACTACGGTGCTCAGTATCCGTCAGAGCTCAATCCTTTGTGAGGAAACAGCGTGCTGGGTCTACCCCTGACAATATTACTGGACTATTTGAAGCCCTGATTCCGTCGACGCTCTCAATGGGTTCTATAGAACAGAAAGAGAAGGAGAGAGAGAATTGAATTGAATTGAATTTTATTTTATTTTACAACGGTAGCAAATCAGGCACAGTGCCTTTTTTCATTTGGCCGTTAAATACAAACATGATATTTTTACATAATGAAATACCTTGAAACAATCAAAGGAACTATATAAATTGAAAAGCAAATGTAAGCTTAGCACAGTTAGAAAAATATTTTGATAACATGATGAACATTCATAAAAAGTAATATTGTTTATAAACACATTTAACGGTCAGAGAGAATGATGATGACGATGAGGATGTCGTTGTAGATGTTGATGATGATCAGAGATGATGATGATGATGAGTAATAAAGATGATGATAAAGATGGTGAAAATGATAATGATATATAGTGAAAAAAAAACCATTAAAAAAGATATTTGGCTTTAAGATAAGATAAGCCCAGGGTCCGAATGGCGGTGTGATCAATTCGATATTTCCTATATTGGCTGAGAGTGATGTGAATCGATATCCAGCTTTAACATGCACAACAAACTTCTCATTGTCCAAATCTTACGATGGAGTGCTGCTACTGAAAACTGCCTCTCTTTGAGTTAATGAAGTGCAGCAGTTGGTCTGCGGAAAAATGTGCCCGAGAAAACCAAAACAAAACGCTTTTCTGTTTCATTTTTTTAGAATTTCAACAAAAAAATTTTTATATTTTTTCTCTCGCTCCATCCTCTGTCCGTCTCTCTCTCTGTCCTTGTCTGTATCTATCGCTATGTGTGATGGTGTATGTATTTCTTTTTTCCACTTTTAAGAAGACCACACACGACCCTGCTTTGCTTTGCCTCTCTATGCAACCTCGGCAGTCTGCAGTTTGTGGACATACGGAAACAAACACTGCAACGAGAGACCTTTCTGTGCAACGAGAGTATATATTCAAAGTAGTTCCATCTAGCGAGATCTTGTGAGATCTAACATAAACGAGTGGCGCGCAGTGATTAAGTCAAAGCCTCGGTGGTATTTCTGTTTATTATGCTTGTTTAGGAACAAAAGTGGCAAACGCTTCCATATCTCAACTCTGCAGTTTTTGTCTTCATCCTATGTTGTTTATTACAGTAACGCACGTGAACTATTGTTATGTGGAAAGATAACAAAAGACAAAGAGCTAGAGATCTACACTTGTGTTTATGAAAGCACAGTCACTGAAGGCTATTATTCTACGTACTGTTATTATTTTCAACAGACGAGTAATGGGATTATGTAAAAAAGAGAACGTAAAGAAGGAGAGAATGAGAATATTGGTTTATCTGCAGTTGGGAAATCTTTTGCACAAAAACTTTTCAGAATGAGATAAGCTACCATAAGAGATTGAGAACCTATTTTTTGCAAGTCAACAGTATAGAAATAATTTTGTCTTCAATGTTATCTTGACCTAGATCTTTATGTCTTTGGATTTTATTGGGGCGTGTTAGCTTCGTTTTATAAAGAAGTGAAAACCTAAACCTCAGACATTTAAAGTATGTCTAAAGGGTTTATGAAATAAACACCAGTCTCCTACATCTTCAAAATGTTAGTTCCTGAAACAGCGGGTAATCTAACACATACAAATGATTATCATTTACATAAAAATAGATGTTCTCATGGTTATTTCCCAAACAGTTCAGTGATCGGCGCATGCAAACATAAAATTAATAATTAAAATCTTGCTAGCACGCCTGCAGTAAATCACCGATTATCTTGTGGACAGGTCATTCAACAAAAGACGTGTTAGTAATAAATTTTAGTTAGTATTATCAAAGATGAGACAACACTGA
>BMAT01002201.1:351750-362527 GCA_019649035.1 Elysia marginata | reverse complement strand
GGAACCGGAACCTATTGGTGGAAGGCCTGCCCATGGCTTACATAATAAATCCCCATACCCGTTCTTCCTTTTTTGGGTATGATCGCGACTGCGTGCGGATTCGAACGTTTCTTTTTTAATTCAATTTTCTTGTAATGAGTTATAAGCTCCTTACACTAGTCGAGCACTGTATTTCATTACATAAAAAAATTCTAGAGTCTAGATAGAGAGGTCTATAGATAAATAGATAGATAGACAGATAGAAAAGTAGATAGATAGATAAACAGATAGATTGACTTAGTTATTGATTAATTGGTGGAATGAAAGAGAGAGGTAAAGAGAGGGAGAGACGCAGAGACACACACACAGAAAGAGAGAGAGAGAGAGAGAGAGAGAGAGAGAGAGAGAGAGAGAGAGAGAGACAGAGACAGAGAGAGACAGAGGGGCAGAAAAAGAAAAGGAAGCTAGAACTACACACAAATATTTAACAGGAGGAGGCAGCGTCTAATAATAGAACAAATCTGTATCTTCATAATTGTATTGTCTCTCTCTCTCTTCCTGTTTTTCTCTCACACTTTCTGTCTTTCTCTCACACTTTCTGCATCAGACAGCATCAGGAGATCGTCCAAAGGTGGCGCTACTGATATATCGAAAATCTCCATTAGGCAGCTGTAAGCCCTGGACCCACGCCAGGAAATTTTTGCAGTTTGCAAAGCTCGAGAGTGTCAAACATCATTATAACCAGGTCTCGTCATCAGTCATAGAGTCAGGTGGTGTCACACACCCCGTAGCGTCAGCACTATATTTAGACCGACCTGAGCCTGGAATAACTACAGACTAACCAGAGATCTATCCCCGTTCTCATAGTTAAATATGCATAACATGAAAGAACACAATTTTACACAATCCTATCAACAGGTGCACCCCAAGTCTGCTCCAGACAGGCCCAAACATGCCCCTGGTTCCCATGACCTAAAGCCCAAAACAGTCTCACCTGGGTTGCCATCCAATTGAGGATTTCATAATTCATACTTTTATATATGCATTGCCCACCTAGATCCAATAAAATGACTGTGAAGAACTTATGAGACTAAGAATGGTTAGATTTATTATTTTGCTTGCATGACTGGTGTTTTTTTTTTGGTTTCATTTATGAATGGGGGAAATTTTTTGACGCATGAGGAATCTTAAATCTGCTCATTCATAGCAAAAAAATTATGGGGTTTTAAAATTGTTTTGAAAAGCATACTTGTATGAGAATTTTAAAAAACTCTTGCACGGATGGGAATTTAAAAAGATTCTTGCACGGATGAGCGCGTTTCTAAAGTGCGAGGCTTTTTGCTGATTGCACTAAAATGTCTGTGGCAACTAGTCGAAAACAGTCCGTTTCAGCCGCCGTTACTAGATCTACATGATATACCCAACTTGCTAACTTAGTACGGCTTCCTATCTGATGCTTTTCCACCTGTAAGAATGTAATTTCTTACTTAGCTTGGCCCGCTCTAGTGCCGCCGCCGTATAAGTCTCACAAATATATCCTGACTAACTCCGGATTTAAACATATTCTCGATGACTTTGGAGACGTTGCAAATATAGACATTATTAAATAAAAAAAGCATCGGTTTTGTTAATAAGCCCTCGTCACTGGTCAAGACAGTTGTTTCTCGTTGGTCAAAATCTGCACACACCGAAATCCAACTTGACTCATGAGCGCCTGCACTAGGTCAGCCAGAACAATTTGATCCAGATGGTTGCGGGTTTGAATCTTATCATAATGTTCGAAATACAGTAAATAATATAGTTTAAATTCTATTCAGACAGTTCTTGACAGGCACAATGGTTAAATAAGAATAAATGCGGTTCCTTTCTTACGCAGATTTTAAAACCTCCAGGGGACAAACAAAAATTGATAAAAAAAAACAATTTGTATGAATGCGGTGGGCACTGTTAATGTTATGTTCAGCTAAACAGTTCTAGATATATGCTAAGCATAGCAATGTCTTAATCCATCAGAGTTTACACTAGCCGTGGGGTACGGGGTTGGGGCGAGGCTTTCCTGGTTGGTATTTTTTCACTTCGTATAAACATTCTTGAGCAGTTTAGGCGACGTAATATACGAGCAAAGCAACCTCCTGTTGGGTAATGTTTTCCCACGCTCGCCTGTAGGTGCACTCTGTCTAACTCAGGTAATAGGGTATGCCTACATCAGACACCACAATGCTGTGATATTGTGCAGCATCCGCCCATGACCCGGGGTGACCCCGGTGATCCCACATGACACTGTATGCACCTCCTCCCCCCAGCTTTCCTACCCCTTCTAACGAGCTTTCGATCCTCTCAGGCCAAGGCGCCCCAAGGGAACGATCTCCTTGAAGAAATCATTACGGGTTCCTGGCATGTGCTAGATTTCGCAGGGGCAAAACAGGCGGGGTGGATAGGTGAGTTCTTCATTCTTGACATACCATGGGCTGCCTGGAGAGAGAACACAGAGAGAGCATTGAGAGAGATAGAGTTAGAGAGAGAGAGAGAGAGAGAGAGAGAGGACATAGAGAGAGAAAAGAAATGAGAGAGAGCAGAGAGAGAAAAGAGATAAGAGAGGAAGATAGTGGATGAGAGAGAGAGAGTGCACAGCTCCAATCAAAGTTGAAGACACCTACAATTATGTCAAGACTGTTGCCACAGACAAAGGGATATGGTCAGGAAAGCCTCATTGATTACGCCGATACGAAGCGATGAGCCCCGAGGGAGTTAAGGTTGGTTAGCCTACACATTAGGCTATTTCATTTATTACAGCTTTTCCAAACCAAAAACAAATGAATAAAAGCTGCATATAGAATAATGAAAAAAAAACACTTTTCATACAATGAAGCCTTTGTTTAAGATGGAACGAACAAAGTAAGCGATCTTGAAAACAAAACACTGCAGTTATATTGCATCATACAGCATTCTCTAGAAAAAAAATAAAACAAAGCAAGAAAAAAGGCAAAACAACAGCTGTGTTTGTTTTAGAGCACTTTTAATTCATAGTTAACATTGAGTTACAGATTTAACTCTCCGAAATTGTGAGAGGCTTGGAATTTGAAGACATTTAGACCCAGGACTGGACATAACCGATTGAGACACCACATGAACGGAAATTTTAAAGTTGGAAAGACAAATCTCTGCTCGTGTGGAGAGGCGGCAGAAAAGGCTGAACATGTGCTACAGAACTGACATAGATATGACGCCCTCCGGCAGTCAGTATGGAATGAAGCTGTGGACATGACCATCAAGCTTTATGGACCCCTTCATAAGTTGGACAGGACGACAACCTTCATCGCCGAAGCCGGAATTGCAGTTTGATACCCAATGCTTTCGACAACAACAACAAGAATAAATTATTCTTCATAAACTTTGCAAAGGTTTAAAATTAACTAGCTGGCGATCCCCGTGGGCATTCTGTCCTCGCACCTTACACATTTCAATTAATGGCTATGTATGTATCTAGACCACCGTAACACAGGCATGTCACCTCAAGTGGTATAAAAAATCTATAATTATACATTCATGCACAAAATATTTGTTTTGTCGGTTTTTCATAAGTTTTCCAAATGCTTTTTGAGTTCTGCTTGGACATCTTGACACGAACATAGTCAAAGTAGATGCCTCAGTTTTTTCCTTCTTTTGACTAACTTGCTTGTCAACTAAGGTGGCTTTCTGCATAGACTGCCTGTGGGTTGATTTGGTTGCTTGATCTCTAGATCACATTGCTTTACTAAATGCATACTGGGTTAAACCATTTTTATAATGAAAACAAAAACCATTGAGGGCAAAAGTTCATACCAAAGAAAGGAACCGAAACCAATATCGGCTCTACGATCTATATAAATGCTGTCCATAATTTGGCTAAGAAGTAAAACCATTCCCCAAGTTGTATGTTTATATTTAAAGATCGATTTTTCTTCTGAACAGTGAATTACACTTTTAATATTTTAGATAAACGGTACTATTTAATGGTTGTTCAAATAATAAGAAATTTGGTTTCTCTAAAGTTAAAATATTTCCATAGCAACTTTAATTTTAAAGTTAAAGATGTAAACAAGGTATACCTTTCCTCTTACTGAACCGATATAAACTTCGGCCTTCTACAAGGAGAATTCAAGCGCCCTAATTTGTATTCCAAGACATGTTCATGTTTAGATTATGCAGATGGAAAAAATAGTAAAAAGAAGCCAGCCAAGAATAAAATCTACGTGCAGTGCAATCCTTTTTTTTTGTGTCCATTACATTTACAGCACACATAGTGCCCCCAACTTAATGTCATTATTTTGATGACCTAAATAAAAAGTCTGTGTCAAATATGCGCAATGTCGAGTGGTCTGACACACACAAGCGAAGTCTTTTTAATTATTTTTACACTCTGTCTATGAAGGGTCTATACTAGCTTCGGAGACATTTAAGTGCTGCTCAAGACTTGAGGTATGCTGCTTCTTTGACTAAAAAAAATAGCGTTTCTTGACTGAAAAATTCAGCTTCTCTTTCTATGTCATCTCTAGCTTATCTCTTGCATGGACTGTATGTCTCTGTCCGTGTGTTTATATGCGTGTCCTATCTGTCTAGCTGCCCTTCTATCCGCCTGTCTCTATATTTGTATTGTCTGTCTACTCTCTCTCTCTCTATCTCAGACTCGCCGCCCCCTCTCTCCCTCCAACCCCTCTGATTTTGATTTCAACAAGTTTACGATTTCCACTGAAGTAACCGGGAGTGCTCCTGCTATCAACTCACGACTGCTTAATCATGCACAACAATTGGCATCGTAAACAACTTTCAATCTTCGTATTTTATTGAAGAATCTTGGAATTGGTTGGTTGTTTAAATTTTTAACGTACCAGTCACTTTCGAGGTTATATCAGAGGATGGCGCTTGGGACAATTGAAACCGTGCTGCCACACTGTGGTGTAAGGAGCGCTTGCATACACAACACCCAGTCACATTATCCTGACACCGGGCCGACCAGGCTTAACACTAAATCCATAGTGCCAGATACTTGGCGGATCAGCTGCTAATACCAATTTTAAAGTCCTTGGTTTGACTTGGCCGTGGGTCGAACCACGCACCTCCTGATCTATGAGCGAGTGTCTAACCGCTAGGCCACAGAGCCGGTAAAGTCTTCTACCATCAGCCTCATTCATCGGATTTAACACGAACGCGGCTTGCCAAGATACATTTAATCTTTCTTGTCACTCTCTCATGAGCATGCATAATATTTATTTCCTTTTCTAACTCTTGGTATACATAAGAGGAACTTTATAGCATATTTTCTTCTTGACTGGAACATTTTAGATGAAGGACGAACTTTCGTCATACAGCCTTCGCTTTCCTTTCTTAAAGTAATGAAATACGCGTTGAAATAATTTTACACATACTTCTAATGATTTTCAAGTCTTTAAGTTTTCTATAACCATTGAGCTTATTACTCTCATAGTTATGTTTTACTATCTTTTTGTCTCTTATTTCAGAAGCTAGTCATTTTTTTGCTCTTATACAGCCTACCCATTCTTTTTGTTTGTAACTCTCGCTTTTCTCTCTGTCTTCCTCTGTCTATCCCATTCATTTGCCTGTTTTCCTACCACGACCTCTCATCTTCTCTATCAACAGCTCACTTTGCATACGCGATATCCTGTCGGGAGCTTAAAGAGTTATAAAACGATACGAAGACTAGACAACTGTCAGTTACTTTTGAGAAATATCCCCTTCTCTGTACATTTTCATACACACCACCAGTTTTCTTCCACACTCTACGTGATTTCAAAATCTGCTTCTCAAAGTTCTGATTTTTTTCCCAACTTTCCACGAAACATCCGTCCTTTGGCCAGGCAAAATCCCGTTGGGCTTGTACGTAGTTGGGCCTGTGAGACGTAAAATCTTCAGCAGACTTTGTTTTGTCCTAAACCACGGGTAGAAAGAGCAACAGACCGCCTTTCTCGCTGGCTGTGTGACATTGAGATTTTAGAGAGCAAAGCAAATAAACCCAAGCAAGGAGGACCAGGTCCGCACGAGTCTGCAGCAGGACAGGTCTTTTGTTGTGTAGATTCTATCGCTTAAATTTATCACGCGAATTCCTCCTCGATCTGTTTCCGGTGCGGTAGTAAGTGAGAATACCTGCAGGGCTAGGCCTAAGTTTGAGACTTAGCCGCGCCAAAAAGTCAGAAGTCCCATTGAAAGCGGGAGGAGAGGGGTACGGTGGGGGTTTTGCTTGCATTAGATAAGTGAAGAGAGTCCAATTAAAACTAGAACTACCAGTATAGTATTACATTCATTTGAAAGATAAAAAGTAGTATCGAAGATTTTTAAAAGGAGACAGAAGGCAAGAGCTAAATAGAAAGGAGCAAAAAAGAAAGAGGTAGAGAAAGAAATAGAGAAGAGAGAGCGAGAGAGAGAGAGAGAGAGAAAGAGAGAAAGAGAGAGAGAAAGAGAGAGAGAGAGAGAGAGAGAGAGAGAGAGAGAGACGTCATGTCAATGTTGTTTTACACGTACTGTCCAGCATAGGACACAATCCGAGGACCCCACCCCTTCCAACCGCCACCACCTCCCTCCCAGATCCATTCAATTTTTTTTCAAGTCCCCAGCAATCTGAAGAACTTAAGAGTAAAAACGTGTACACTAGTGCACCAACAAAAAATTAAGTAAGCAAAGCCTTTTAACTCTACTCATTTCCAAATCATGCTACTCATTAAAATACCAAGCAACAACACATTTTTCAAAATTTGAAAAAAGTTAAAGAGACAGCAATTGTATTCCAATTTCGTTCCAGTTAAAAAAAAAACACTTTCGATTTTATTGTTTCTCGATTCTGAAAGGCCGTCAATTTAACCATATGGAAAAGATTTCAGAAGAGAAAGAAAAAAAATACAATTATTCTTTTAAGAGACGCGAGAAATTCCATTAAGGTTAATCGCGTTGAACTATTGTAACTTTCTTTTGGCTTTCGTGCCGTTAAGACGTGAACAAGAGACGCCGCACGTGCAGGCGTGGGGTAGAATAAATTACCGGGCTCTAGCGGGACGTAAACACAGGGCGGCCCACTAGGACCCAGCAGGGGGCGTGCCCGGCACGGACTGGCTGACGTACAAACTAATAAAGGTTGAATTGACTGACGATTTGACTGGAGAAGGGACAAGACCCTGGAAAGCAAAAGCCTGTAGAGTTTTTCTACCAAAGCTTACTGTTCGGTATCACTAAAAAACCTTCTGAAGAGCGACCATAGGAGAAAGAGAACACGAGATGAACTGTGGGCGAGAAAACAAAAGAAAAGATAATAAAGAAAACTTAAAAGAAAGCGAAAAAAGAATAAAGCGTTCTTGAAAAAAAAACCAATAACAGTAGCAATAGCAAAAAAAAAAATAAACAAAAAGGCCAAACCAACCTTAATTAAAAAAAAACAACCCAAAACAACAAACAAACAATTTAGCACTGCTGCTGTTTCTGATACTTCAATCACTACTACTACTACTACTACTACTACTACTACTACTACTACTACTACTACTACTACTACTACTACTACACTAACACCAACAACAAAATCCACGTGACGGACGAGGCCTGAACCAATCCCATTTATGGTCAAACAACTGTACTTTTTCCAACCCACTACGCCCCAACCTGTCCCGTTCCTCTAAAATATCGGTAGTTTATTTTAATATTTTTGGAATGAGAGAGATAGCATCTCATCTCAACATATTAAGTTTCCTCTCAAGCTTACTGACGCGTGTCTGGAACCCACCTTTCATCTTTTAAGCCAGCTTTGGAAAAGGAAAGAGAGAGTTGAGAGAGAGAAAGAAAAGAGAGAGAGAGAGAGAGAGAGAGAGAGAGAGAGAGAGAATCAAAGCAGAGAAAGAATATGGGCGGGAATTTAACAGTTTGACCTGAGGATACACTGACCAGCCCAGGCTTTGTCGGCGACCTGTGGCGTCCCCAGCGAGCGGGCCAGGCACTGACCGCGATCACCCCGATCCAGCTCCTTTAGGTTGGAACTAGCACTCAGCACTCGCAGATACTCACTTACTTGCCGCAGGTCTGGACCGGACTCGGGTGAAATCTGACACCCGCTCGCAGCCTGGCTTGGATGGTTTGTGTGGTTGCCCTCCTACAAAAAGGCATGTTTCCTGACACCATAATTATTCTAAAGAATGTCGAACATTTGATACAGTACACGACATCGTCGTCAAAACATAAAAGCGTTATCGGGGAAGGAATGATGATTTAAAAAAAGAACTGTCCGGATTGATCTATTCGAGTCTCCGTAATGTGGTCAAATTTCGTAGACCTAACGTTAAGTATATGTCTCGCATTCTATCCAAATGAATCTTAAGTCCCAAGACCTCATTTTGACGCATAGGCTTCTAAAGTTTAGAGGGCGTTCATATGTCATTTTTTTATTTTAGATATTGATGCTAAAACTATTTTTGAACAGTTTTCAAATCTGATTTTTTTATTTCATGCTTTATTGGTTTAAATTTAATTGGTATGGTTTTTAAAGACTTTACACTTATATAGGTGTGTAGACTTCAAACGCAACTTTCTCCCTTTCTGAAATTTCACATGTCCTAACCCTGCCGACTTCAAACGGATGTAGCTTAAAACAAAATCATAGAAGAATTGTTATATATTTTTTAAAATTTAATAGAGAAAGCTTTCCTGTGATACCAATATCTTACTACTTTCCAATTTTGACTTAAGACTCATTATGACTGGTTGTAAGACATTTAAAAAATCACCTACCACAACGTCATTATGACATACAATAGGAGAAAAGAGATTTTAAAATGAGTTTTTAGAACAAAGCGACTTCAGGAATAAATTGAAGGGGCAGCGAAGCTACTTTTACTAGCGGATTCGGATCACAGCAGAGGCGCGCATTTTATTTTGCCATTGTCCTTTTTTCTACACCCATCCACTGATAATTTTACCTTTTACCTCCAGGTATTAATTTCATACCAGAACACTGAGCAATAATTAAACCTAGACAATCCTCAACATTTTAGACGTCTGGCATCAACGTGTCGATAAACTAGATCTTGATTCGAGATTTTAATGTGGTAGTGCGAACTGAAAGATGTTTTCTCACATAATTCCCGCACCAACCTGATAATAATTGGGGTTTTCCGCACCCCTGTTATATTTTCTAAGACATTATAGAGGTTTTCTTCGTGATAATGTTATAAAAAGTAAGCTCTAACAGTAAAATAGCCACACATGAAGGGGACTGTCCGTTGAGGCTGCCTCTCCATATTCGAACTAGCTTTAAATAAAAAACAAAACAAAAGCGACGAAAGATGTAAGATTTCTCAAAAGTATTTTAGGAAAATATTCACTGACTTTCACGCCGGTGATGGACTCGGTCTAAAGAAGTTTAACTTTGTACCGAAACTTTAAATTACGATAAACTAGAGAAGTAAAAACCCATAAATGTTTGGTATAATTTATTACATCTATGAGATTGTAGTTTCTAGAAAAGGATCTGAAACACATAGACATTTAAAGAAAAACGTTTTAGAGAGTGTGAGTCTGTTAGCTTATTTTGCCACTATCACCCATGGCCGTATAGAGTTATTTATTGACGGTAATAATTTCTGTTGCCACAAACAAAAATAGTATAATTTATTAGTACCGTGTCCTTTCGCTACAATTTATCAAAACCTACCTTTTGTTTTTACCATGTATTCATTAATTTCTAAAGCAGTTCTCTGGGTTATTTTTACACATCTTCAAAAATGCATGATAATTTATTTCAATTGTGGAAAAAAAACTAAAAAAAAAACTTTTTTTCTTTTGCAACAACAGATTTGACTTAAAGAATTTCTTAATTTCAAAACTGCGGCTTGCTAGTGCGTTTCATGGATATTAATATTTTCCTCTATAGGCTACTGACTGGAAAGTTTTGAATACTAAAGCTAGTTCAGTGTGACTATCGCCACCCTGTGGTAGACTGTAGACTGAATACTGTGAATATAATGTCATTCGCCTAGAGGCACTGCAGGTGTGTACTCCAGTCATGTGTACCACAATAGATAGATTATTCTCTGCACTCTCTCAATTTCCCTCAGTCAACAGTAAAGCGCAATAATCGTCAAGTAGTCGAAGGCAAACGAAATAGCTCCCATTACGATTTTTTTTGGTAATTCAACTCGAGGAAGACTATTTCAAAAGAGGCCTCACTATAAAGTTAGATCCCAAATAAAAAGTCATTCATGATTTTTCGCTTAACATGAAAACGGGCCACTTCAATACGGCCGGTACAATTCAACGTAGCGAACGAGTGAGTTTTGGATGTGAAAGAAATAAATCGGCAATTAAATATAAACTCAAGTAAGAAAGGCGTATACTTCAAGATCTGTCAGGCCTAGAGAAGTAACATCGTAAACATGAAACAGTCTCGTAAACTGGGCTGATGAGTTTCTCAAAGACTGGCCAAATGAGATTAAATCTTTAGTTTAAAACGGGTGACTTTACAAGTACACGGCGCCTGTTTTTGAACGGGTGACTGTACAATAACTGTAGACCTTATTTTACCCGACCCCCTCCGCTTCCGTGTAATGAACCCTTTACATGTATAAAAATGTTTTCAACTTTTTTTTTCTTTTTTCCCCATCTCGTCTCCTTCCTATCCTTTTTTTGGGTGTGTGTGTGTGGGTGGGACGGATGTTTCTTATAAAATGACATTAATATTTTAAATAAAAGAAAAACTCTCCACACATTATTTTTAGAAAGAGGGGCCTGCGATTTACCATCTTCGCTACAGCAATTGTTCAGACTT
>BMAT01002201.1:325220-336044 GCA_019649035.1 Elysia marginata | reverse complement strand
ATCATCATCATCATCATCATCATCATCAACATCATCATCAAAACTATCATTTTCTTACTACCGGCACACCACATTCTTCTCTTTGCTTCATTCTTCGTCTTCTTCTTCCTTTATCCAACTCACTCTTCTTTTTACCACCTTCTTCTACTCTAAGCTAGGATACCATTTGGGTACTTTGTCTGTCCGTTTCCTTTTTTGCTTCATTTCCTCTTGATTCCGCCTCAGTTCATTCCTTAATATCACTCACTTTTCCCACCCACAAAACGTTTGACATCCAATCCAGTCGAGCTACCTTTAGTACCAGTGACTACCTCCTACATGTTCAAAATATACGCCATATCTGGCTGGATGTTCTTCCACCCGTAACTTTTGATGGTGACTTTACCAAATTCACTGGGTCTCATAACGGCCTCACTCACAGCGGGATGCTTTCTCTACCTGTAAAAAAAACCAACCCTACGTAGATATTTATGATCTCTTTTTCAAAAGCGATGACAACATCAAACAAATAAACGCTGGACTATAGCCCCGTACATATACATGTTTCGAGATTCACTTTTATTTCATTTTTATTTCCTTTCATGCGCTCAAGATTGCAGGTTGAGAAGGTTGGTTGACAAATGAGGCTGAAAAATAAAAGAACGGCTTCTCTGAGCGCATTTTTATTGCGTTCATTCCTTTAAAGAAGGATTATACATATGGTTCCTATGGGCGTGCATTGCAGATGCATGATTCCCTTCACATGCTTGTTTTGCGGCAGGTCAGACTCTGCCACTGAATCCCTACGCTACAAACTTACTGTGATGTCCACTTTGAGTCCTTGGACTTAGGTCAGCTTGAAAATACAATGATTAGCTCTAGGGTTTTCTGGGATCATTATGGGACAGGACGGGATAGGCAGGCGAGTGCGGTGAAACCCCTGGTAAACATATAATGGACCCATTAGGGAATAGCTTGGACGACCTGTAGTGGTCATAGCAAAGGGCCGAAAAGTAATATTATGATCATTATGAAAAGGAGCAAAGAAACACAATCATAAAGGAAGAGAGAGAGTACCAGAGAAAGAGAGCATGAGAGAATATTAATATAGGGGGTTGAAGAAAGGACTAGAGGAATAACGAGCAGATTGAACACCCCCCCTCCCCACGAGAATGGATAATTTAGGTAAGAACGAACAACAAGTGGAATGGGGAAGACTCGTGGATGGTTTTTGTGCAGGGAGGCAGAAGGACATAGAGTGCGCAGCAAAAAAAAAACAAAACAGAGTTTAGTAGAGAAGGGTGAAATGCTGTTAAAAATGATTGTGATTGAGAGAGATAGAGAGAGGGAGAGAGAAAGAGAGAGGTAGAGAAAGAGAAAGAGTGAGAGAGAGAAAGAGAGAGAGGGTGAGAGATAGAGAGAGAGACAGTCAGGCAGACAGACAGACAATAAGAGAGTTGGAAAAAAGAACCGGATAATAAGCAAATGTGAAGATGAGTGCAAAAGACAAGCAAAGCTTCAACGAGGAGTGATACTATGGATACAGAGCTAAAGATGTTATAGAGCAAGAGACGGAGAGATAGAAAGAGACAATGATAGGCCGTAGGCTAGAAGTTGATCTACATTCCTTGTGACTTTGACCTGGTCAGTTGTGCATGATCCTAGGTCCTCAAGCTCTTTGGTGATCCGTTGGACAGTGGTCACCGTACATCTAAATTATTTATGATCAGGCATGACATGGTTCGTCCATTTTCTGGACACAGGGGCGGCCATTTTGGCACAGGACAAAGGTTAATGTTACAATTTAGGCTAATTATAGACACGCGAGTTGAGACCGGAATATCACATGACGTGAAATTAGGCTTAACAGGCTGGGGCTAAACTTAACCTGTGCTCCAGGGATTCTAGAGGCTTGTGGGTGAGTGTGGTGAGAAGGGGGGGGTGAGAAATTAGACTGTCCAGTTCTTCTCCTCAGTGTCTCCTAAGTGAGCCTAAACGAGAGTCCAACTCCGAATAACCTGAGAACTTTAGATATAAAGTTTCTAGTTTCTTCTGATCGCACTCATAGAGAAGACAGCCATGCCTTGATGATATCTTAGGGTGAACAAAAATTTATTGTGTTCAAGAAATTTCACTTACACTCTTGCAATTATTAATCGTATTACAGGGATACAATGTTAACCGCCTCAACCTTTTGTTCTTTGCTGGTAAAATACAAATGACACTATGATCAGATCCAGAGAGAAAGAAATAGAGAGAGATAGAGAGAAGAGAGAGGGAGATAAAAGGATACAGAGAGAGCACGCCACTGCCAGAGGAAATTGTTAAAAAATATTTGAATCGCAGCGTTTTAGATGGTACATTATGATATTGGTATTACGGCATGTCCCATTTACTCTACAAAAATGCTTAGAGGTAGATTCATTGTTGATTATGAGGCTCAAATTTATGATGTCTGTATACATAATCTGAGATTCTAATATCCATCGTGCTGGTTTTGATGTTTCTGTACTTTCTTACTTTATAGATACATTTGTCTTACTTTACCAGGAATGTTCCTTGGGTTAAAAAAAAAAAAAAAAAACCCAAAAAAGATGAGACTTTGAAAAAAAACCATATGTTTCAAGAATCAAACCTGAACGTAAAATTGCGTTAACAGTTCAGGAAAAATGTACGGAAGTAACCTGATCAAATTTCCAAAAAATTATGCCACGAAAACATAAGCTTGGTAGGGAACAAGTTTACGTTTAGCTGTAGTGCCAGGATTGCGGGTTGACGGGTGCGCACGTGCCTTTAGCTGGCAATTACGTGTTTTCTTAATGTCTTGGGCTAGCATTACGTCCTTTAAATTTTTCCCTAATGTCAGTTGTGCTTACACGAAAAAAAATGTTTTCTTTGCAAAACGTTTGAGTAATTTATGCTACGAAGTATTACTGATTGCGAGATTAGTAGACTGGCTAGAGGTTTATAAGTTTGAAAAGTCATGAACTGAACAGAAAATCTGTTGATTTTATACGCTAAAAATTCAAAACCGAATCTTGTTTTGCCATACCTAATGACAGTCGCAAAAAATTTCTTTATTCTACTTTCATATCTAGAGCTTGTCATAACACATGAAATGCAAGCACCACGAAGTTCTTTGATTTTCATTGAACGTAAAAAAAAACCGAAGATGGTGACAAAACTTAGAATTGTGAATTACAACAATGTTCTAAGGCTCCTTACATGGACATTAACATTGAAATGTTGTTTCGTTTGCATACTTTAACAAACAAAGTAGTGAGAACTTTATCACATCGAGATGCAAACAATGCAAACGTGTATTATCTTAGAACAGACTGAATGAAATAATCAAAAGAGTTCTTCTAATATCTATCTATAAGTTACGCCCCTTCCTGTCAAAATTACAGACATAGAGTTTTAAAGACGAAAAAAAACAACAACCTTGGAGCGACAAAGGTACCAAAATGAGGGGGCAAGGAAAGCTATAAGCCTTAGGATAATCTTTGTGGAATGTCCTAGACTGAGAGATGTTTATAGAACAGACCAGGCTAGTCCACGCGCTGAGACTGATCTGTCCACAGAGCAGCGGGCTCCATGGTTTCTTGCTGGGACAGACATGAAGTCTTGTTCTTTTGATTTAAGCTCCCAGATTAGCGGAGTCTTACCTCACACGAATTGGGGGACAGGGATTGTTGGAGACCGGGGTTTCCATCCTAAACTATGCTTGTTTTGTAAAAGAAAAAGCATCATAACTTTGCGTTTGGGTGAGGAGTTAACAAGTCAATAAAAATCCAAACCACCTTCTTTCATGATCAGACAACTTTTATAAAATGATAAAAAGCGAAGCCTACCAACATCACAAACCATAGTCTGTACATATATAACAAATAAAAATACAGAATTTCTTTGAAGGTCGGCGTGAATCCTTTTTATGTTTGAAAGCTACAAATAGATTATTGTTGTCCTGTCGCCATCAAGTCTAGAGAATACTGCACTGACATAAGAGACGATAAATGCACGGCAACTAGTTTAAATGTTCTATGTTCCATCTCATAACCTAGGGTAGGGTCGTGGGAGGCCGAATAAGGATGTGGTGGCAATCTCTCTTCAACCCTCTATCGTCTCGGCGGTCTTTGAAGTTAGAGCTAAATTTATACCATTATGATATATAAGCAGCCAAACCCCCAGCAACAGCAACAGTAACAATAACACCATATACAAGAACAGCAGTAGCAGCAACAACAACAACAAAAGCACCAAGGTTTACCCACCATCCATAGGTTCCTGTGGAGTCTCCTGGCTCAATTTCCGCACATCGTAATGAAACTTGACCTTGGGCACGCCATGCTCTCCGGCAGATGGCGCTGTCTCTAGGAACAACAAGAGCGGCCTGCCCGGCCCAACATCCTGGCAGAATTCTTTACTCTTGCCGGAGGACGTGAGTAATGTCTCCAGCCAGAACTCACTCACCCCGGATAGAGAATTTTCGTCCTCGGATTGTAACTGTCTAAGTTTATAGCTCAGGCGCGGAGAAAACGACACCGATGATGAAGGTGATGATGGCTGAGAAGAATGTTTAGACGAAAACGACGCCGATATTGATGACGATGACGATGATGATGGCGGTTGATGGGCGACTTCTCGCGAGATCTTGACCCGAGTGTTGATGGACTCAGCCATGAAACACGCTCGGAAGTGGGAGTGGACAAAGGGCGTTAACTCTAATCTTACACCGCCGTCTGCGCCGAACCAGGTGATGGTGCCCGCGTTGCATACGAGAGACATGCTGTATACCGACTGGGCATCCTCAGCAGAGCTGGCAAACAAGGGGAAAAAAAGAAACCTGTGAGTTTTACTGATAATAATATTGAATAAGAGCAAAAACTGGCAAAATCTCCATACAAGGTGTATCCTCGATATATAAAAAAAATGAGTTAAATCGCGACAATGAGAAACATTTGATTACCTAAGCTGCTCGATCTGCTTATAACACCCTACGG
Source organism: Elysia marginata (assembly GCA_019649035.1). NCBI lineage: Eukaryota > Metazoa > Mollusca > Gastropoda > Plakobranchidae > Elysia > Elysia marginata. The sequence continues at coordinate 331,062 of BMAT01002201.1, read as the reverse complement.
AGAACCCAACAGTCTCTCAAACACATAACAACTAACAAGATGCAACGACGTAGTGTATCTGTACCCATTATACTAGTGACACCCAGAGAGGCCCGCTGTGTTTCAGACTACAATAACTGGTCTGGCTCCATTTCTAACCAGTGTTTAAACCCAGCAGGACCTCCATATTTCAGATATGGGATAGAATGAATAGTTGCCAAATATTTCTGGTTACGTTGCGCATGTCCAGATCCAGCCCCTGGGGCTTCGGCCAAAGGAAAATAAAAACCTCGATTCGGGAAGACGTTCCCCTGTCTTGGTTGTCTAACTTGAAGAGGCAAAAGCAATAATACTAGAGATGAATTTCCATATCAACCAATCCCTAGACGTCAAGCGGTATTATTATTAACGCAGATTTTGGTTAAAAACAACGATAAAAAATGTGAAAAATCTCGCTCTTTAACGTCTGTCCATGAGGATATGAGAGAAAATAGAAATCTCCGTTAAGTCCACTTTAGTTTTATTTAGGCGAGTCTGCCTTGCGCTAGAGCCCTCCTAGTGCTTGGCATTGACAGCTTTATGATTATTTCTTCAGTTTTTAACACAATTCACAATGATAGAAGTTGGTTTGGTTTGCCACCGGGAGTAGGGGTGGGGGGGGGGGGCAATTGAGCTAGAGACACAGAGGGAGGCATTTGGGTAATAAAAAAAACGAAAAGGCAAAGAGGTCCAGACAAAAATAGAGGGAAAAAATCTGAGCAATTTCTTTATTTTTTAAGACAACAGAGCAAAGAGCATTACAGAAAGAGAGATGTAGATAGACAGACAGATGTAAAATTTACACCGTTTTAGCTATTCTGTGCCTGTTTTGTGTGGTCCATCAACAGGAACTTAAAGATTTCCTTGAAAGAAAATTCTTGATTGTGTTCTTTTTTTTTTAAACTTTCTCTCTCGTCATGTATTAAATCATCTGCAATAACATAAAGGAGAGATCTACATTTTCAAACTAAGCGTGCGGAGAAGATACTGGCTGCAACACGTTGTATACAAGAACAACTTGCAGGCGCTGTATACACGAACAAGGACAGATAACGGAGTGTCCGAACTGGTGTCAGATTCTGAAAGTGGAGTCTACCTGCTTGCGGATGCGGCCAGTGACACGCGGAACACGAAGGGAAAAAAAGGGGGGGAGGAGGGGGGGGGGGGTACGCATTCAGCAGGACACGCAGTGACAAACCAAACTTAGTAGCTTACGACTAGATTTATATTCATTGTACGGACAGTCAGGTCCTAAGATGAACGCCTTAACTTCGGGACATGACCTTGACCACCCCCTTCCCCGCCTCCCCCGTCTTCGTATATTCTAGTCTTTCTGGATCGCTTTGGTAATATGGAAATGGAGGATTTTGAAGTGTGCGAGGAGAATCGCGACTAAAAAATTACATGTATTTTAACGTGTCAAAAGATAATCAGGCTCAGGATACATGTAATGACTCTCTCCTCTCGTGGGGAAGTTTAAACTTGTTAAGTTTGGGCAATGCAGACATGTTTCTTTTTCCTGTTTTCCAATGATGTCGCTCTCTAGTTAAAATATAAGCCTATCCTTTGATGTTTTCAAACAATTGACCAAGGCACATTAACATAAAAAAGGCAGCATTTGTTAAATGTTTAAAATTCATTTGAAAGCTGTCCAAAATTTAAAGTCTTGAAAACAAAATCTAAAACAAAATATGTCTCTCCCAGATACCACGATGGCAACGTAGGAATGTAGTTATAGCCATGGAGTTTCCAAGCCGGGGATGGGGAAAAGAAACAAGATTTGTAGCGATGTCACCTCCGATAGTGTCTTGCTTGGGCCTGGCGTGGCGTGGCGTCGCGTGCTCCTGCTTCACATAAATACACAGTATACATAATTCAGTGTCCAACCCAAGGTTCCAAAAAGGCACACCACAAATTACGCTTACGTTCCGGGAAGCTTAGGGGACTTAAAACTTTCGGTAACTAAGGAAAAAATACAGATCAGATCTTCAGTACAGGCATAACTTCCAAAACCTACAGATTAGATCTCTAGTTTTACAAGTCCAGCGCAGCTTTGACCTAGGCCATTATAATTTGGGCCAAAATAAGGATGTTAATTTAATACACGCCGCAGCTTCTATAATTGACGTTGAAGTTTGGTTAGGCCGGTCCATCGCAAATAAAGCCTCAGCCTTATACTTAGTCTTTTCTGATCTGATAGAAAAAAAAGATCAATAGATCACGCATACACCGTTTTGTTTTACAATCGCGACGCTTTAGCCAGTCTTCAATGGTGGTTTTAACTTGGACACGTTCAATTTGAGAACACTTTTATTTTGTGTATCGTGGTAAAGTGACCTCTCTCTGTTGAGATGGGAAAACGTTGATCTCATAAATAGAAAATGTAAATGCATAACGGCACGGTACCGTGGAAAGGTTAAGAAACGAGATGTTTGGTAAAAAAAAGCGAGCGATAGTGAGAGTGAGAGCTGCTAAGCAACATGCATTATAGCCACCTGCATAGCTAGAAAAATATAGATAGATAGATAGACAGGGAGAGAGGGAGAAAGAGAGAGAGAGGGAGAGAGAGAGAGAGAGAGAAAGAGAGAGAGAGAGAGAGAGAGAGAGAGAGAGAGAGAGAGGGAGGGAGAGAGAGAGAGCGGGGGGCTAAAATGGCGATGTTACATTATAATGAGAGCCGGGGAAGACATTGAATGGAAAAGAAATGGGGGAGATAACGTACTGATATGACGACGAATAAACAAATACACCAATCTTCTTACTAGAATGTTATCACAGTTTACAAGGGAGATAAGTCAGTGTATGCAACACGATATCCCAGTAGGATTGCAAACTTGGCGACAGATACGTGTGTCGGTTGATGGAGGTGTTATCAGACTAGACTCAGTTATGGTGGAGATAACATATCAGGCTTATTAGCTTTCTCGACCTGATTATCTTCACGCACACACATACACATGATAGCAGAGACAAAATCTAGCTCACTCGGCGCGGGTGTGAGCCTGTGAGGATTGTGTTTTGTGTAAGCCTTGAGACGTTATATCGCTTCGCAATTGTTATACACTACTAAACTTTTGACAGTAAACCCTATGTAGCCTAAGCTTACATTGACTAAATGTACCTTAACTACCAGAAGATGTTAAATAGAGAGATATAATATCGGGTTTACTAAAAGCAGTTCCATTCTAGTCAGCTGTGTAAAATTTTGTCCGAACGCAATCTTTTCTGTAGTTAAAATAAGGATTTATACTAGATCCTGATCAAGACGTTTTCTGACAAAGTATCTTTTTAACTTTGTTAATTGCGCGAGTAGATACCGACTCTTGCAATCACCTTCAAACATCATCCTATCTTAACCGTTACCACACTAGATCCTGATCAAGACCTTTCTGACAAAGTATTTTTTTAACTTTGTTAATTGCGCGATTAGATACCTACTCTTGTAATCACCTTCAAACATCATCCAATCTTAACCGTTACCACCACCATCACCATCGTCATAATCATCGCGTCTTCTTCTTCTTCTTTTTCTACACCTGTATTACTTCTTCTCCTCTTCCTCTTTCCCCTTCTTCATCTTTACAACAAATTTTACATCTATACGCTATTTCATCTAGGCGCAGATTCTCGGAGAGAAGGCCGAGACCCAAGCATATTGATTTTTTCCACGTGTATGACGGGATTCCTCTGAATCTGTACTGTTCGCAGTCACTCACTGTTACGCTTACAGTTTGCATGAGTTGAATTGACAGTCCCCCCCCCCTCCGCAACTAATGTCAAGTCTTTACAGTAGAACTGCGTGGAAACTTCTTTAAGATGGTTTATATCCTATCGTATAATTCTATTAATAATTGTAGAATTCCGGACGTCCCGTAAACTTCCGGGCAATGATCATACGAAGACACAAAGCTCATGTGGAAAAAGCAAAACTTTGGGCTTACTGGCGTGTTATGTAGTTCAGTTTGTATCCTCTCTGGTCTTACCAAGAGATTAGTTTGGCTTGTTAGAACCACTAGGTGTCTGTCTGTTTACACGAGCGTAAACCCGTGCGTTCCGCAGATGACAGGAATGTTATGAAGTGTACAGCATACACAACACTAAAAGTTAAAGCCGAGTTCTCTTATCTATAAGAGTCGCACCTTTTCTTCCTCTCCTCGTTGTGTAGACCAGATATCCTCGCCTGCTCTTAGTTCTTGGCCATTTCACAGTGAGAGCAAAGTTGAAGAAAATAGAAGAGATAAAGAGAGAGAGAGAGAGAGAGAGAGAGAGAGAGAGAGAGAGGATTTGAAGAGAAGGAGGTAGGCTCAAAGAACTTACTCAATTCTATATTACAGGCATCATACCATTTCAAACTAGCTTAAGTCTATTTTAAGTAATCTAATGAGAGTACTACAGTAATAGAACAAAGTTTTAATCCAAATTTCCTGTTACAGTTTAGACAGCACATGGGCTGGTTATAGTTTTTATGCAGGGGACACGAAATTGGGAAAGCCCTTGCGGATAATCATCTCAAGAACCAAAATGCTTTTTTTAATGTAGTGGGTGAAATGTGTCTCTATGTGCTCCTTGCGTTTTATCAATACGGAAGGTCTTCATGATTTTATTCTGCTGCTCCCTAACTTATGTCTTTTTATCTTGTTTTGGGCTAACGGATCGCTTTAAAATGTCTTGAACGTAGGGCCGTGTCGAGATAGGACCATACCAGGTGACAGATTGCTTAACGTGTCGGTATTAACAGTGTTACATCTGACTCTCCTAAGAGGCTTAACCAAAACCAGTTAGCTGAAGTTCTCAGATTGTCGGGTTTGATAAGTTACTCCTTCGCTTTGTCACATGATCATAGATAACAGTGTCCGTGGAACTGACACTCCGGCATTAGCAAACCGGTCCTTTCCATGCCGTGCCTGCTTGGAGACTAAGAATTGGTTAGACAGCGGGAGAAAAAGAGAGCAGAAAGAGAGAGAGTGGGAGGGAAAGAAAGAGAAGGAGAGAAGGAGACAGCGACACTAGGATCGTGGTAGAAGTCCAAAAGATCACTACCCAGGCTTGGATTGCGTCGTCCATGGCCAATGCCGAGCAGGGAAGTGTTCCTGACTAAGATCCACAGCTTAATATGGTGTCTACACTACAGTACTCTGGGTTTGTTGGCGTTCCCTTTATCGCGTTGTTTCTTACTCACGTCCCATTGTCAGGCCTCAGTCATGTCAGGAAACTTAGTAAGATGGTCCAGATAAAGAATTAGACAAGACACAGGTTAGGTGGATGGGTGGGTGGGCACGCACAACCTATCCTCGAAATAATAAATACTCTCGTAAGAGCTGAACAAAAGATAAAAATCTGGAAATCTTGGGCGATGAAGATCAGAGCAAGACACAGTCTATATATATTGCATGTACTATAGGAGTTGTCTCGAGAGGAAATCGTAGAGATGGTGAAAGGTCAAATCCAACATGGATGCCAACCATCATAACGTAAACTGGGGTGCTATGAATCACTGCTGTGGCGGTGAAAATAAAGGATCTAGTAAACACGTAGTCAAATCATACCACTATCCCAAAAGGCACAATATTTAAAGAGTAGCGATTGAATGTTTGAGCAAAACTAAGATTGCCCTTTCTTTGGTAATTGCAATAGTTATGAAGTTTGATTTAACTTTTAATTTGCCTCGCGCCTCAACGCACAACTAAAGACAGTTGAATTATGTCAGACAGTCTATTTCAGCAATGATATGTCTAGCTGGTCACTCCGCAAGTTATGTAAAAAAAAAAGCCTTTGAACTTGGAATCTGGGTGCGAGGGAGAGAAAAGTTCCAGGTTTGGTTCCA